>QGSO01000307.1:130193-183918 GCA_011037825.1 Carya cathayensis
GGGGGGGGGGGGGGGGGAGGGGGGGTTGGTTTGCTTTAGGATTCTGAAGGAAATTTAGCTTTTGGTTTTTCAAAATTCTTTGGTACTTGTTCTATTAAAGAACTAAGCTTCAGTCTATTATAGAAGAAATAAAAATATGTCAACAGTTGGGGCATGTGTTCATAGACAGAGAGTGCGATTCTTTGGTGGTTATTTCATGGATATTGGCTAGAAATGTGCAGTGTAGTATCTTTGAGACTATTGGGATGAGTTGATGTTAATGTTGGCCTGTTTTGATTTCTCTATCAAGCATTTATTTAGAGAAGGAAACCAAGTAAAGGATTCTTTGACTAAAGGTGGTGCGTTGGGGGAAAATAAGTTATTCACAAATTGTTTTCATTTTCCGCGGTCAATTAGAGGGCTGTATAGATTGGATAAAATGGGCACAACGTATGTTATACGTAGTTGATAAATTGTATAGTTTTTATTATTAGGAGAGAAGTTGCTTTTGTTTTGATTGGTTTGTTATGTTTGAGGGTTTTGCTCCACCATAAGTGAGGGGTAATAAAGTTTATGGAAGTCTCGTCCTCCTTTAAAAAAAAATATGGAGGGGAATTGATGCAGGACGTCGATGCCAATCAACTTGTAACCAACGTGGCAGCTGCATGCAATGATTCTAGAAGATTCTATTAAGTGGTGGGAAAGAACTCCAACCAATGCACCACGACAGCATCCCCTATTAATGCCTGAATTTTTGACGTCAACTTGCCTTTTAATTCTTTTTGTTTTTCACCTATGATTTGCTTGATTTGCTTCTTAATTTATTGTTTCCTTTCCCAAGTATTTCCTTTACCAATCGTCCACTTTCCTTTTGTGATCTTATTATATATTTGATCATCATTGTAGTAGAGGATTATGATGAAAAATATTGAATAAGAAAGGAAGTGATTTGATGTCTAGTTTGTTTTGTTTGATTTATTGTTATTTGTTGTGTTAGTTTACAAATACGGATGTTTAGATTGGCTTATTGATTTATTGTTGAGTTTATTGTAGAGGTTACTTTTATTTACTTGGTTTTGATGCCTTGAATGATTCTATTAAATATTGTAAATCCCAAGTGTCTTACATGTTACTACGGTATTACTCCCTCTTATGCGATGGCAATCAATAAAATTGGGATACCATCCTCTTCTTAAACAAAAGGGAAGTGATTTATTTATTTATTTTAAATTAATTATTGTAACCATAATCATCACCAATCAAAAAATCTATATTTTTGTTAGGGTTCACAAAGAAATAAAAAACATTCAAGTGGGTGAGATCCATTCTATTTGGGGTATAAGTTAGATCTACTGAATTATTGTTATCAGCAAAACTTGTTTAGACCTTTTTTTTCATTTTCTTTAATGGAGATCTGATATAGGTCCATCAAATGTTTTGGTGTACGACAACTACGTGACCAATATTCATTCATAACACACGTATAACATTTATCCTCATAGTACTTCGCAGGCTTATTCTGTAAGCCTTTATTTTCATCCTTTTTTGTCTCAGTGTGGTTCCACTTTTGGTGGTATACTGAGTTCCTCTTTGAGTAATTTTGAGTATAATCTCCTTTATTTTTATCACTTTTCCTAACATGTTCACGATTTCCTTTATTATTATAAAATAAGGTTTGCTTCATGCAATGGAGTTGAATTAGTTGGATTAGACTAGTGATTTTTTATTAAAAGCTCATTGTTCTATTCAATTATTAATAGATAAGATATTAGTTCAGAATAATTTGTAAATTTGCATTCTCGATATTGCTATTACATGAGCACATTTGAGGCATGAAACGTGTTATATGTCTTTTCTAACATATATACATTAATGACTTTCTCTCCACATAATTTCAATTGTGAGCTTATTTTGAAAAGTGCATAATTGTATTCAGAAGCTTTAAAATCATGCAACCTCAAGTGTATCCAATCATAGTGAGCCTTTGGAAGGATTAAGGTCTTCTAGTGCTTGTATCTCTTCCTTAGACTATACCATAGAATCATGGCAAAAAAATTTATTGCTTTGGCATGATTCTACGGGGATATTTCATTCTCTTCTTGAATAGTATTTCTAAGGTTTATTGCGTCAAGATAGATCTCGGCATCAAGATCCAAGATAAGCAATTGTTACCATAAATGTCAAGAGCAAAAAATTCTAATTTTGTAAGATTTGATATTATCTATAATAAATATATTAAAAATCGTATAAGTAGATATTATGAAATTAAGAAAAAAAATATACAAAACCCATAAACTCTATGAAGTCATATGAATTACATTGATACTATAATATTTTACTTTAAAGATAATTATATAGAACATATGTTATAACATGATTCATAATATATATCAATATTTATAAACACATCATGCTGACATGATGATTAGAAAGTGATCTTATAAAATTGTAAAAAGACTTACATTGATTAAAGAAAATCTCACAGAAAGATTTCAATGTCAAATATCAAAAGATTACGACAGTTTGCTAGAGTCTCGTGCTAATAAAGTGTTGTAAATTAAAGAGAAATAACAAGAGAATTGAAATATCAAAATATATGAAACTAGTTCTTCCAAAATTCAATATTATTTCTCTCAACTTTCTTATTGTGTCTACAATAAATGCTCCTCAAAACCCTCTTTTATAGGCATGAGAGGATACAATATACATGATATTAAATGAATATATGAACTTAGGGAATGACAATATAGAAATCAAGAGAATACATGAACATGAGACATAATAGAGTTTTGTTAGGTACAAACAAAGTCGCGTACTAATCTGCATACTAATATTGATTCCTTCGTATTCAAAATTTAAATTATCATTATTTTCAATAAAATCTACTTTTTAACTAATTACATTAGATTGATACACATATTAATGTATAATTGTGCTTCTAACTAGATTTTTCCGACATAATAATACATGAACATATAAGAATTCTAATAGCCATCCATCAAATATACGGAATATATTTTACTATATTCATATATTTACAACAGTTGATATAATAATTTATATGATTATAAAAATACAGAGTAAAACTCTCGTAAAGCCATATCATCAATTATTTGAATATATTATTATCGAATAAAAGTTAGTGCTCATCCACTCCCCATTCTTGTCAATATTTTATTATATATAATATTAAGCTAAATTTATAAAAATTAAAAGATTTAGAAAAAAAAAAGTGACCTATTAAATTATTAATTTTATTCAAAATCATATATTATATAATTTTTAAATTTTAGATTTTTTCTCGTATGATATGAAGCAAATTAAGCAATGTCATTGGAATTTTCATTATAAACCATTAAGTTAAATTATCGATCGAATAAAAACTAATATTTCCAGTTGGATTTATAATCTTATTTAAAATTAAAATTATCAAATGAAAATTGAATATTTAATAAAATTACTAATTTTAATTTAAAATTGTAAGTCTTTTAGTGTTTTGTTTTTTAGTCTTCCTAATGCTTTCTTGTTTGTTTTCTCAACATAAGCTCTTTTATTGGGACACATTTTATAAATAGTTTTCAGTCTCTTTCTCGCCTCAAACAAAGCTTGTGAAATTTGAAGATCAAGTTGCTCAACAAAAGTTTTGGAGATCAAAGTGGTAACCTTGAAGCTTTTATAAAGTTTTTTTTTTAATTTTTAATTTTTCATCGAGACATGCTAACTTAGTTACACAAAATATTTTTCATTTAATTATAAATTTAGTTATTCTTAAACATGAACAAGATCATAGGTATCATACTAATACGTAAAAAGCATTTTAAATGTGGGTTGTGACCATTTTCATCACTACTACCTAATAAGACTTCTTCTTCTTGTTATTATTATTATTGTTCTAATATTGATCATAAAAGAAATAATAGTTGTAGTCATGAGTGTGCAAGTACTGCATAATTATTTTGAAAAAAAAAGTGAATAAATACATGATCGGCATGAAATAAATAAATAATTTATAATAGAGTCGACTTTTTTTCAAAGTGATTGCACAACGCTTTCATACTTCATGACTGTATTTAGCATTACTCTAATCCTAATCTACTCGATTGATCATCTATTTGTTAAATAGTTTGGAGCACAAGCCTCTTACATGCACAATTATGACATCTTCCATGCCAATGTGTTCATAAAACAAAAAATGGCATCTTCCAATGTGAAAAATGTCATAAAAATTCCATCCTAGTGTTTGGAAACTTCAATCCATATTCTCTAAGCACATACATAACAGTTAGCGTCTATAACAAAAGTGATATCAATATATTCTATCTTTCAATCATTGAAGGTGCGTTTTTATATATAGGTAAAAACCAACTTCATTTTAGACATACAAGCAAAAGGCTGTTTTTTTTTTTTTTTGGCTCTAAAACAGAAATGAAAAACAGAATGGCTCTAAAAGGCCAACACATTGATCAGGCCTTTCTTTCTTTCAAAAATGTTGTTCTTCGCTGTAGATTTTCTCATTCTCAATCGTACATGTTGATATGTAATATTTTAAGTGATTGCTTACTTAATTTGTAGATACATGAAAGTGTTTAGAATATATCCACCCCAATGCCTTGGCCCATCATTATTATCAAATGATTTTAGAGATTCTAGAAGGTGTGTATGAAGGCCTTGGCCGGCAAATAGAGCCCCACTTCACCTTTTTAGATTACTTTAAGATTTTTACTAGACGTTCTTCTCTATTTGCTCTAATATCAGTAATTTTACAAACATTAAGGTGAAGAAATTCTCCATCTTGTAGAACACATTGCGAGAATGTTTCACTGTGGTGGTTTTATTTAGTGTCGGCTTTTCTTTGTGCATTACCAATCATAACATAACGGGTCTAGAAAAGTGGAAATCTCCTCTACTTCATAATGATTGCTTCATACAGGGAAACAGAACTAAAATAGTGGCAGAAGAACTGGACATGACAAAGAAAGAAGAGCAAACGTATATAGAAGGGGTAAACAACATAACCACAGAAGAAGGTGATATAATTCGATAATTCTTTGCAAAATATGATATACGTTAAGATCTCCTTAAACTCCATTGGAACTTTGGAACCTTAGATACTTCAAGACCTGCATGCCAATCAGAAAGTAGGATAAGTGTTTCTAGTCTAAAGAAGAGCAGTTATTATCTGAAAAGGTTATGATCAGTATGGCAAAGAATAATACATCCAAACCATAGAAAAGCTATCAAGTAAAGCAGTAATGCAGGCAAAAGTTTCAGATGGGTTCTGAAAGATCTGGTTGTTAATGAAGACTAATTGGTGGGGCAAACAACTAAAGGTTCCTGAGGAATGAAAAGAGAGAATATATATTTTTTTCAATGAGCAATAAAATATTGAGTTAGATCTGCAGGAGAATCATCATCGAAATCTGAAAAGAGAGGCCAAAGCTTTGAATCTCACATGGCAGTGTTTGAACTTGTAAGCATAGAACCATTTAGATGTTATCCAGAAATGTTAGGATTAGATCATCTCATGTGGGCTTTCTTTGGCTTGGCGACAGGATAAGAAGTTGCATGAGTGTGGTCAGGAATTGGCCTTTTTCATTAAATAAAATTTAAAATAAGCAGTTAGGTGTATAGGATGATGGACTTATGATCAGTTGGAGAAATTGGTGGTACGTAGAACTAGCACTTCAGGGTTCACAACCACCTTCACTTTCCAGCATTATTGCCTGGCCCTACCACTGGAATTGTATCCAAGGACAAGGCGATGAGGGAACAGAATAACTGGTGTTTCCGATGGTTATATTTTATTTTCATTGATCATAATTCAACATGGCTATACGCCATATGGATTACTTTTGCAGATACTGAGTGAAAAAGTGAAGGGGTTTTGGAAACTGAGTACTGGGCAGAAACTAACTACTAGTGTATTACCTCTGCCGTTCATACTCAATGCCTTGGCCTTTACTTTCCATTTCACCTGTAATTGGGAAATGGGATTCTATCAGATTCAATTTCCTTGACATCCGCTATGAGGATTTCATAGTGCCTCTTCACCTCCTCTACAGATTTTCCACCCACAGCTCTGGCAACCTTCTGCCAGCGATCAGCAGTGTCCTTGTCATAAACAGCCAGGGCCCTTTCGAATTTCTTGTTCTCCTGAGGGGTCCAAGAGGAGCTACAGCCACGTGAAAAAGCGAGAGAGTTGGATGCCATTGGAGGATGTTTTAATGTACAACAAGAAAGAGTGAAACACCGAATGTAAAAGGGTATTTTGATAGGCTCTGGAGGATGTTAGTCAGGAAATAGGTTGGAAACTGAATGTGGATGATAGTGTTGTCTAGAGTGAATAGCACAAAAGGGAAGAAAGATAATAGAATGGTTGTTTCAATTAAGGAAGGTGACTCCAAGTCAAGTATGGTATGGGAAAGAGATGACCGAGGGAACTCCTTATAAGCAGGAGGAAAAGGGATGGTGGCATTCAGCCACTTGGGCGAATATATCCCGAGAAAAGGGCAGAAAATAAAGTAACGCGCCCCCTCAGGAACCACAAATGGAGCAGGACAAAGAAGAGCGAGTGAAAGAGGAGAATCAGAGATAAAAGGATGGGTCCTTCATAAATTTTTGACCAGACAATATTCTTTGATTACACTAGCAAGTTGAACTTCCTTTATTAGTGATAAGTCGGTGGATAAAAGGATCAGATGTACCATGCTAATATCTGGGGGCTGGAGAAGACATGTATTCCCCGATCTTCTAACCAAAATGAGATGTACCATGCTAACCATGTTTACCGCACTGCGAATTGCAGCAACTCACAAATTAACTCATTCATCTTAAGGCAACTCAGACCAATCAAAAGGAATTTTTATCTGGCAACTGAGTTTGCCCTTATTGTCTCTCACCTATCAAGTGGACAGATTTTCCTTTTCCATTTAAGTTTTGTAACCTGTAAAGGACTAAAGGATTAAAATATTGGCCTTGTCAACATAACATCATGGTTCCTAGCGGCCTCAATGTAATGCTGCGGTCTATAAAACTTTCTCTGGTTGGACAATCAGCACAATTAACAAATCTCATAGGTCACCGCCGGAGCATGTTGGTGTGTGGAAGCGAAGCATCCCAGTAACTACAAAGGAAGATATCACTTTCTCCCTTAACAAGGCAACAAGGCCTCTTATGGTATCTGGGGTGTTAAAATTTCGTTTATGGATGGATCTCATCCATTAGTAGACCCAAATACAGAACGGATCAGCATGTCAGTTACTAAAACGACCGTGATGATAAATAACACCAAGTGATAGCCGTCTTGGGAAAGAGGCAAATGGTCACCTCCTTATCATGGACTCTCTCTCTCTCTCTCTCTCTCTCCCCCCCCCCCCAAAACAAAAAAAAAAAAATTTGGGGGGGTTCTACTCTTGATTTTGATATCAATTTGTTCAATTGTAAATATGCTTTCTTGTTCATCAATGTACAATTTGGTACAAGGAAGAGAAATACCACTTCAAACCCAAAAGCTCTGTGGAACTCCAAATACTAGGGGAGTGGAGTCAGTCATGGTGAGTTGAAGGCAATCACTCCCACTTTTACTGGCAAAAGAACTCAAGTTGGTTCTATTGATCCAACTGGACCTCTACCTTCTAAATATTCAAAGATCTCCTAGTTGATTCTGGTAGACCTTTAGTTTTTCTAGAAAACTATTGTCTTCTCTAAGATGGTTTACTTCATCTATCAAGTATAGATAATTGCCCTTCATAAATAAAATGGTGACCCTTGCTATTTTTTTATGGATGAAGTAATGAGAGAAGCCTAAAGGTAGTAGAAGTTAAATGAGGTCCCTAGTCTTGCCTATATAAAGGGGCTTGTGTTTTCTATTAGAACCATCCCAAAAAGTTCTAAAGCAAAGGCTAGAAGTCCCTTCCCTACAAAGTATCTACTCTCTTTTGAATTATCAAGCGCAAGTGGATGGAAGTAAAAGATCCTATAAATTTTTTATTCGTTAAAGTTATTTTCTATCATTTGGTATCAGAGTGGTTGCCTTTCAGTTTTGTGTTTGAATTATTAGCATTTCACTTTGTTCATGGAGTGGGCTTTTGAAATCTAGTTTTGTTCCTTGTTTTATTTTCTTGGCATGATCAATGTTTTTTTTTTTTTGTCATAATCTATGTCATGAGGAGAAAAGCCGGGTCATGATTTCAATTTTTTTTTGTGGGCTCAATTTCAACTTTTATTCATATTGATGGGCCTTTGGGCTAATTTACAGGCTTTTTAAGGAGATGTCCAGTTGTATTTCTTTTAATAATGAAGGTAATGCCACAACATCCTTATTATTTAAAAGAATACATTAAAAAAAATGGAATCTCATTGTAATTAAATCATAGGTTTTAAGTATTTATCCCTACAGGGAAATCTTTAATTTTTGTGATTTAATTAGTATAAGAAAATGATTTTCGGTATTGACAGTAAAATTTATCTTCTGCCTACAGGTGTGGATAGTTTTATTTCTTAATATTTGGAATAATTTGTCTTATAGGTAAAGATAAGTAAATTTATATTGTTATGCAACATTTTCCCACAGGAAGGTTAAAATTTACTTGAATTCATAGCATTAAAGTTTTTCTTGGTTTTGCAGTTGTTGTACTACAATCCTTAGCTAATGGTGTTTATTTTATTCCAATGCTTGATGGCACTAATTTTTCTGACCGAAAAGATTCGGTTCAATTTACCGTGGGGTATATGGACCTTGACTATGCACTCCGTGTAGAGCAACCACCTGCTGCCACGGATCCGGATGCACAGGAAGTTATTGAAAACCGCCAATGGTGGGAACGATCTAATCGCCTAAGTTTAATGCTCATAAAGTCTCGCATGAGTAAGAGCATTAGAGGTTCTATTGGTGATTGCGCTACAATTAAGGAATTAATGCAGGCAATTGAGGAACAATTTGTTCGCTCTAACAAGGCTTTAGCTAGCACTCTTACCAGACAATTCACTACTAAAGCCTTTGACAGTTCTAAGGGTATGCGTGCATACATTACAGAAATAAGAGACATTGTTTCTCAACTTAAGGGCTTAAAGATAGAGATATCTGAGCCATTCTTGGTCCATTTCATCCTTGACTCACTGCCATCTGAGTATGGACCTTTCAAGATTTCTTATAACACACATAAGGAAAACTGGTCAGTTACAAATCTCATGACCATGTGTGTGCAAGAAGAAGAAATGATAAAACATGATCGACCTGAAAGTACAAATATGGTCGTGAATGATAAACTTAAGACCGAGAAGGGCCAAAGTGGACCTTAAAAGAAAAGGAAGCATAATGTGTCATCAAAATCCAATGGATCTAATGGCAAAAAGGTGACCTGCTTCTTTTGGAAGAAAGAGGAACATGTTAAGAAGAGCTGCATCAAGTATAAAGAGTGGCTTGAGAAGAAATGTATCTCTATATCTCTTGTGTTTCATGAATCTTTTTACATTGATGCTCCTAAAAATTCATGGTGGATTGACTCCATTTCTTCAATTCATATTGTGAATACATTGCAGGGTTTTCTCACCAGAAGGAAACCAACAACAAGTGAACTTTGGGTTTTCACCAGAAATAAAGGGCGTTCACAAGTTGTTGCAGTTGGAGTTTTTAGAGTGATTCTCAAATCGGGACATGTTTTGGAATTAAATAATGTTTTTTATATTCCATAATTTTGTAGAAATTTAATTTCTGTTTCCAAACTTGTTATCAAAGGATACAGTTTCTTTTTTGAGAATGTTATGACTGTTTTTAAGAATAAAATTTCTGTTGGTTCTGGAACTTTAGTTGATAACTTATTTAAATTAGATATTCATCCCGATTTTGAAGAGAATTATCTCTCCCTACATTCAGTTGGCATTAAGAGAAACCTTTTGAATGAAAAATCTTCTTTACTATGGCATAAGAGATTGGGACACATCTCTATAGAGGGGATTAGACGGTTAGTAAAAGAAGGGGTCCTACAGGATCTTGATTTTACTGACTTCAAGAATTGTGTGGACTGCATAAAGGGTAAGCAAACCATCAATAATTCTAAAGGTTCAAGAAGGAGCTCAAATGTTCTTGAGATTATACATATAGATATCTGTAGACCATTTTCAACCCCTTGCCTGAATGGTCAGAGATATTTTATCTCATTTATTGACGACTATTCTAGGTATATGTATCTTTATCTTCTGAATGAGAAGGTTCAAGCACTAGATGTTTTCAAAGCCTATAAAGCAGAAGTAGAGAATCAAAGTGAAAAGAAAATCAAGATCGTAAGATATGATAGAGGAGGGGAATATTTTGGTAGATACACAGAACATGGACAAATTAAGGGTCCATTTGCAAATTTCCTTCAAGAAAAAGGCATTGTTGCCCAATATTCAATGCCTGGCACAAAATGGTATTGCAGAAAGAAGGAATCGTACGCTAATGGATATGGTAAGAATCATGATTAGTAAATCTAATATGCAACTTTCCTTGTGGAGTAAAGCTCTTAAAACTACAATATATATATTGAATAGGGTTCCATCCAAATCTGTCTCTAAGACACCTTTCGAGTTGTGGAAATGGTGGAAACCTAGTTTAAATCATATACACATATAGGGTTGTCCTGCTGAAATTAGGATTTATAATTCTAACATAAAGAAGTTAGATCCAAGGACAACTAGTGGTTTCTTTATTGGGTATTCGAATAACTCCAAAGGATATAGATTTTATTGTCCCAATAATAGCCCTCAAATTGTTGAATCTAAAAATGTAAAATTTTTTGAGGATGTTGAACCTAGTGGGAGTGTGAATCCTCAAGAGGTCACTTTTGAGGAAACAGTTGAACATGCTACTTTGCCTTCTTTTGGAGAAAGAATGGTTATTTTAAGGCAAAATAGATCGCAAGATCATGTAATGACACCAATTCAAGTACAGCATATCCCCGTAAATGAGGTTCAATATGAAGTTATTCCACATTTACAGTCTGAGCCAATTGAGTCATCTCTAAATGATGAAGTAATGGCTCTAAGAAGATCCTCAAGAGTACGTAGGTCTGCTATTCCAAATGATTACATTATATACCTAACTGAGTCTGATTTTAACATTGGACTTTCGGAAGACCCAATTACGTTTTCACAAGCCATGAGTGGAGATAAATCTACATTTTGGTTGGATGTCATGAAAAATGAGTTAAAATCCATTTATAAGAACCAAGTATGGGATCTCGTTGAATTACCAGAAGGGAAGGCAACAGTTGGCTGCAAATGGGTTTATAAAACCAAATGAGATTCTTCTAGTAATGTTGAACGAAATAAGGCTAGACTTGTTGCTAAAGGATTCACTCAGAAGGAAGGCATTGATTATCATGAAACATTCTCTCCGGTCTCTAAGAAGGATTCGTTGAGGATAATCATGGCTTTAGTAGCTCATTTTGATTTAGAGTTATATCAAATGGATGTGAAAACAACTTTTCTTAGTGGGGATCTTGATGAAGTAGTATACATGAAACAACCTGAGGGTTTCAATGACAATAGTCAAAAAGTATGTAAATTGAATAAGTCTCTTTATGGACTAAAACAAGCTTCCCGTCAATGGTATTTAAAGTTTCACAAGATTATTATCTCATACGGTTTTATCAAAAATCTTGTTGATCAATGTATATACCTTAAAGTCAGTGGGAGCAAATACATTTTCTTAGTCCTATATGCAGATGATATTCTTCTTGCAAGCAGTGATTTGGGATTGTTACATGAGACTAAACAATTTCTTTCCCAAAACTTTGAAATGAAGGATATGGGTGAAGCCTCTTATGTCATTGGCATGGAGATTCACAGAGACAGGAAACAAAGAGTTTTAGGACTGTCTCAAAAGGCCTACATTGAAATTTTTTTATAGAGATTCGGTATGAAAGATTGTAAAGTCTCTGTAGCTCCCATAATCAAAGGTGATAAATTTCATAAAGGACAATCACCTGAAAATGCATTGGAACTAAAGCAGATGAAAAGTGTGCCTTATGCATCTGCAGTGGGTAGCTTGATGTATGCTCAAGTTTGTACCCGTCCGGACATATGTCTAGCAGTTGGATTATTGGATCGCTATCAAAGTAACCCAGGACTTCAACATTAGATAGCTGCAAAGAAGGTGATGCGATATTTGCAAGGAACCAATAATTACATGCTAACCTATAGGCATACAGAAAATTTGCAAGTAGTTGGCTATTCAGATTTGGATTTTGCCGGTTGTGTAGACACCAGAAAGTCTACTTATGGATATATCTTTCTTCTTGCTGAAGGAGCTATATCTTGGAAGAGTACGAAGCAATCTATAGTTGCTACGTCTACTATGGAGGCAGAATTTATTGCATGCTATGAAGCAACGACACAAGCCATATGGTTGAAGAATTTTATCTCTGGTCTTAAAATTGTAGATTCCATTCGAAAACTAATAAAGATTCTTTATGATAACACCGCTGCAGTGTTCTTCTCAAAGAACAATAAGAGCGGAAGCAGAAGCAAGCATATCGACATAAAGTATTTAAGTGTGAGAGAGAGCATCAAATATAATGTGGTGTATATTGAGTACACCAGTACAGATTTGATGTTAGCTGATCCAATGACCAAAGGTTTACCGGTAAAACAGTTTCAGGGTCATGTGGATCGTATAGGCCTAACTAAAGTGTAATCTCTCATGTTACTGTATATTTCACAAAGAAGAAAGTTAAATTCTGTTTCAGTTTTGCGCATAAAGTAATGAATTCGTCATATCCATTGGGTGATTAAGTTGGACTCGAATGACTTTTAATAGTTGTTCATAAAGTATTTCAAGGGATACTATGTATTGTGACATATGGAAGGAAAATGTTCACTATAAAAAGCAATACCACCATGGTTCGTATATAGGATACATTGACAAAATTAAGGGCATTATTTTGGTCATTTCAGTTTTATCTATTAAGTTAACCAAATGGGAGAATGTTAGACCTTTGGTTTTCCTAGAAAATTTTTGTCTTCCTTAAGGTAGTTCATTTCATCTAAGATGATATACTTCATCTATCAAGTATAGGTAATTGCCCTTCATAAATAAAGAGATGACCCTTGCTATTTTTTTATGGATGAAATAATGAGGGAAGCCTAAAGGTTGTAGGAGTAATAAATAAGGGTCCCTAGTTTTGCCTATATAAAGGGACTTGTGTTTTCTATTAGAACCATCCCAAAAAGTTCTAAGGCAAAGGTTAGAAGTCCCTTCCCTACAAAGTCTCTACTCTCTTTTGAATTATCAAGTACAAATAGCTGGAGATAAAAGATCTTATAAATTTTTTATTCAGATTCTTCTTATTATGGCCCTTTCTTTCTTCACTAAGCATTGTTTGGTACACGCATTGAGGCTCTTTTGATTCTTCCACTTGCTATTATTCCAACCAAGGTATGGACCAAAAGTTCTTACTAGAGAGTGTATATAGCTGCTTGGAATATTAGGTATATTTCTCAACTAGAGATAACATCCAGGAAGATACCCAGTATCTCATTTACACACCGAGCAATTGTTTGGCTCCATGGGCTGACCTTTTGCAAGTGGGGTTTTTTATCAGTGTTAAGAAATGCTTCTAGAGTCCAGAAACTTCTTTCTGCAGTAAAGGAAAAAAAGCAGGTATGGAAATGGAAATTTCCACTCTCTTTCATTTGGGTGTCAACTGTCATATGTTTTATGGATTTTGACTTTACACAATTGTAAGTAGAGCCAAAGTAAAAACTATGATAATATTACAACCACAAAAAGATTTTATGAAAATAAATTTACAAACTGGCGTGACTTAATATGATATGCTTGATCTATTTTATAATAAAAGTAATTTTATAATCTAATATATCACATCAAACCACGCCAATTTGTGAATTTATTTTGATAAAATTACTTTGTGGTTAAAGTATTTCACTAAAAATATTCATTTACAGCATTCCAAGTGCAAGGTATTATATAATACACAAACTTTCAGTATATTGCTTAGAGCTGTTGCTAGATGCTCAAACTGCAACAAGCAATAGCCTATTCTCTCGAATACTCCAAAGTTTCATATGAGGGGCTTTAGTTTGCTTAATTGGAAGAATATGAGGGGTTTGGGCTTTGGAGTTCATATCATTGGTTGAGAGGGACTTCCGAAAAAAAGGACTGGTAATCTGTACTGGTAGTGGACCTTGCTGTATATAATCTTCCTGATATTTGGAATCCTTATCACCTCATACGGTCCATCCACTTCTTTGGAACAAAGCCTATGGATTCCAATTTATTTTTTGCCCTCTTGTAGCTTCTTAGGACCAGTATCACTTACAGTTTGTCACCACACATGATTTTCTTTATTTATTGATACGTCTCTCTTGTTGTCTTGTTTATTCAATGAATAATGACATATATAAATATCGCGCATACCTTTAATTCAATGAATAATAACATATATAAATATCGCGCATACCTTTCATAAAAAATAATAATAATCTCACTATGAAAAAATGTAAAAGAAAATAAAAAAAATTAATTTTTTTCTCTTAGTGAAACTCATTTTTTTTTTTTTTTTTAAAAAGAAGAAGCTTGCAAGCGACCTTGTCCTTTTTTTTTTAAATGAATAATAATTTTATTACTCAACAAGTCTTACAACATCTCTTGAGATATGATCGATTGAATACAAAATGGAATTTCTCTTACAAGATCTTTATTAAGAGAGAATACTTTTCGAACAAGAACATGAGTTGCTTTATTGCAAGCTCTTCTAATATGTCTAGCAGTTAGTTTTCAAAAGAATTAAGTAGACTTCAGTATCTTTTATTATCCACCCTGCTTGACTCCAATCAGAATGAGCATTTGAGAGATTAGTGACCACTTGAAATGCTTCACTAGCATTATTCTTATTTAATAATAACCTTTTGTTTCACATCGCATATAATGCCAACCCACTGTCCAGGAGAGCAGGTTTTCTCACCCGATAACTGGGCTTCTTATGAATTGAGCCGTCATTCTTTTGTGGGCCGTGGCAGCCCTCATTCTCAACATGTTGAAACGTACGATTGCTGAATTCGAGTTGGTGATTTTGTCTGGGGGATTCGGCTTGAATTTAAACTCCACTCCCACACACGTTCCACGGCATTGAATGTAAGCGTGGTAATTTCTTACCTGATCCGTTAATATAATACAAATACGAAATAAAATTAACAAATTTAAGTTTGATGTTAATAGGTTTGGGTCAAAACGGATTGATCTGTTAAAACTCTATTAATTAAAGGGTCACTAATAAGTTAACCCGGTTAACTCATTAGTGATCCGTTTAAATCTGTCAAAATTTTTTATTCAAAATTACACTAACATCTTTTTTAACTTAAAAACATAAATATCCTAACCCTATTTCATATTTCCTAAGTCTCTCTCAGACCCTCACTCTCTCAGTTCTCTATTAAATTAGTTCTCATGAGTCGTGATCTTCTCCCACACTTCTTTTGGATTGTAATTTTAGTGTTTTTATTATTTGGATTTATAACGTTAGTTTTATACTTTTGTGAGATATTATGATTTTAACTTTTATGTGAAATTATATTAATCAGGCCATATGAATTTTTTTGGTCAATTTAATCAAATTTGCATAAACGGGTTGAAATAGCTCAAAACGGATCGTGTTAGAATTTGGAAATCTGACTTGTTAAGCTTAACGGATCGTATTTGGATTGACCCATATCGTATAATATACACAACATGAACACAACCCGTTAACACAATTTACCACCCCCAATTAATTGAAGATAGTGGCAACCAAGTCTTCGCTAAAATTGGACCAATCATCGAAATCTTATTTGAAAAAATCAATTATAATAAATACGGGACCTATATAAAAAGAAATTAATTTTATAATAATGGATCTCACTCTTTTTCAAAGTGATTACACAACGCTTCCACACTCCACAATTGTATATAATATTTCTCTAAAAACTTTATTTTTTAAAGAGAAATGATATTTACAGTCATATGTTGGCAAGCCTCATGCAACCCTTATGAAAAAAAAAAATTGCAAATTTGGGACCCACATGAAAAATTATCTAAGGTGATGCTGTGAAGTGTTCTGTAGTGATGGGAAGTGATCAAGTGAGCAACGATTTCTAACTAACATAAGGTGAAACTATAGGGGTGGCAATATGTGACACGATTTATGAATCCAATACGAACACGATACAAAATTAATGAGTTTGAGTTTAATGTTAATAGGTTCAAGTCAAAACGGTTTGACCAGTTAAGACACAATTTATAAATAGGTCACTGGTCAATAACTAGGCAACCTCCTTAACACGAAATCAACTCATTTTTACCTGTTTAAAATTTATTTCAAAATTAAAATTTTATTATTGTTAAGTTATAATATTAGTATTTCTCAGTACGCTTTTTTTTTTTATCAGAATTGTAATTTTAGACTTATATTCATATTTGTTATTATATGGTTTGTAATATTAGTTTTATTATATATTAACATTTGAAAAATAAATAAATATATATATTTTAAGATATTGTGGTTAGAGATTAACTTAAAACCGGATGGAGTGAAGAAGGGGTTTATACACCCACCAAGAAAATTTTGACACATAAGAATTGTATAAGGAGAATAATAAAATAGTACACAGTAAATAACAAACTTATAAATCGTTATTTTCTCAGCCTCCCTCTCCCTCTCTCTCTCTCCCTCTTTCCCTGTACTCCACTTTCTCATTTTCTTATTTGTTTAGGAGAAAGTGAAAGTGATTTGATTGTATGTGGTGTGGTTTTATTATTTTTTCCCTATGACGCTTATGTGTCAAAAGCCTATTGAATGTTGTAAAAGCCACTTATTAGGACATCCGGCCCCTAGCCACTCTTTTGTGATTATTAATAAATATATATTTTAATTTTTATGTAAAATTATATTAATTTGGTCAAATGAGTTATGCGCTTTAATTCAACCAATTTACATGAAACAAACAGGTTTAAATGAGTCGTGTAATGTCAACATATTTTTAATTAATTATTAAATGAGTCATAACGGGTGACACGACATGACTATTTATCTAAATGGGTTGGGTTAAGGTTTCAAAGTTTAACATGTTTAGCTTAACAGGTTGGGTTCGAATTAACCTATATAGTCGAATGTTCATAACTTGATATGATACGAACACGACCCAAAAACATGATTTCCCACTCGTAGTTAAATGGTGGGTTAAGACTAAGCGAAGCTGTGTGTTTTGGGTGCTACGACTATTAACAAAAGTAGGTTGAAACGGTGCATAGTGGATTTAAGTAAAGTGGTACGTTTAAATACAAAGGCTTAATACACGGGAAGGAAGCTCTTTAGATGTAATAAAACATAGTCATTTAGTAATAGAGAAGAGTATAAAACTGGGAACTTGTAGGAGAATGTTTGTTCAGACTTGTTGATGCTAATATTCAATTGGAGGTTGGAAGTCTCTTAAAGGCTTCTTCCAAGAATTAAGATTCGGAATCTTGGGTTTCTTTCATTTTTTTAGTTCTGAATGATGTGTTGTGGTTCTTGTTTGTGTTGTGTTCTTGTTAAGTAGAAAAAGGCACGTGACAATTGGTATTAGAGAGTTTGATCCTCCCATGGCAACAGGAACTCAAGGAACTCTAAAGATGCATCAAGAAGGGATGCAAAAGCAGCAAAATGCTCTACAAATATAGTTAGATGACTATCATCATGCAATCCATGACATTATTGAATGGTCAGACCAACTTACCGATATGATTAAGACTTGGTTAAGAATCGTCGGTAAATGTCCCAAAGGGTGATCTTCATGAGGCTAGAATTGTTAATAATGAAGAATGATTCTCTCAACCTAAGGGAGTGAGGTTGGAATTTCTCCATTTCAGTGGGAGCAATCCTGTAGAATGGATTTTCAAGTCAACCTAATATTTTGATTTTTATCAAAGGTCTGCAAGCCAAAGACTTGTGACGGCTTCCTATCATATGGAGGGTTAGGCTCTGATATAGTACCGTAAGGCTATTGATAGTGGTGGGTTTACTAGGTGGGATTCTTTTGTTAGAGCCTTGCAAATTAGATTTGGCCCTACAACTTAGGATGATCCTATGAAGGCTTATAATACGCAAACATCATTATGGTTGTATATAAATCTCAGTTTGAGGGTCTATCTAATAGGCTTAAGGGATTGTCTAAGAGGCACAAATTGAGTTGCTTCCTAAAAGGATTAAAGGATGAGATTAGGTTGCATGTATGAATGCTCAATCCTATTAATCTCAAAGCAACTTTTGGATTGGAAAAATTCAAGAAGAATATTTATTAACAGCCAAGATACAATGGAGGAATGGGGAAACAAATACTGATAAAGGGTCTGATTTAGTGTGGGAAGGAAATAGATCACAAATGCTAAGTGTTCCAATTTGGATGATTTCATCTACCTAAATGGATGAAAAAATAAGAAAAAGTCTTTGTTACCACTGTGAGGAGAAGTGGAATCTAGCACGTGTGCAAGGCTCCAAAAGTTTATCTCTTGCAAGTGAAGGATTAAGTAGTAGAAATAGTGGAATTTGAGGAAAACACTAAGGAAATGAGTGGCTTGGTAGAAAAGACATTTAGTGGGAAAGGATATGGTCTTGCTTAGTAGAAATCTTAATAGATTCAGAAAGTACTCACAACTTCCTGGATCCACTTGTGGTGCAGACAACCAAGTTAAGAATCCATAGTGATTCTAGTCAATAGGTGTGAGGAAGTAGTCAAGATTGAAGGCTCTAAATTCACAATTCATTTTCATGTATTAACCTTGGGGGCTCTAACATTGTGTTGGGAGTTTAATGGTTGAAGACTTTGGGGCCAATTAATTGGGATTTCACAAGAATTTCCATGAGCTTCATGTTGGGACAGTCAAGGAGGTAACCTTACAGGGTATGAACACTGAGAATTTATTTGTATTGACCAGGGACAATTGCCTTAAGTCCTCTCTAGTTAGGAAACAAACTTGGTTTCTATAGTTGGTGGCAGTGGAACAACATCAAAAACCTAGAAGTCAAGTTCAGGTGTTGGCAGAGGTTATTGAGGAGTTCAAAGATGTTTTTAGGGAGCTAGTGGGGATACCTCCAATGAGGGCTTTTGACCATTATATTCCCTTGAAATAGGGAACTGCACCCATCTCTGTTAGGGCTTATAGATATCCTTACTACAAAAAAATTGAAATAGAAAACATTGTGTAGGATTTGCTAAAACCTGAAGTAGTGAAGCCAAGTCAAAACCCTTTTTTCTTCATCAGTTTTATTAGTGAAGAAAGCATATGGTAGCTGGAGAAGGTGCATTGACTACTGTGCATTTAATCAATAAAGCATCAATGACAAATTCCTATACTTATCATTGATTTGTTGATTGATGAATTGTTTGGGGCGAAGGTTTTTTCCAAACTAGACCTGAGATTAGGTTATCATCAGATTAGAGTTAAAGATGAAGACATTAAGAAGAAAGTTTTTAGAACTCATCAAAGCCATTATAAGTTCTTAGTAATGCCTTTTGGCCTTACTAATGCCCATTCTACTTTCCAATGGTTGATGAATGATATATTCAGGACTTTCTTAAGAAGATTTGTGTTGGTCTTCTTGATGATATTCTAATTTACAACAGTAGTTTGGTGGAGCATTTGGGGCATCTTAGATCAGTGTTGGAAGTGTTGAAGCAACACACTTTGTATGCAAAAATGTCTAAGTGCAAGTTTGGAATGGAAGAGATTGATTATTTAGGTCATGTGATATCGAGCAGTGGAGTTAAAGTTGAACCCCCAAAGATTGTTTCAACGTTGGAGTGGCCCATTCAATGTTGGAGGGTTTCTAGTCCTTACAAGCTACTACAGAAAGTCCATAAGGAACTATGGTACAATAGCAACACCATTAACTAAATCGTTGAAAAAATACTCATTTGCTTGGAAGGAAGAGGCAACTCAGACATTTTTACAATTGAAGAAAGTTGTCATTGAACATCTTGTTTTAAGGTTACTTGATTTCTCTAAAAGTTTCACAATCAAGTGTAATGCCTCTAGTGTTAGCTTAGAGGTTGTCCTCATGCAAGAGAGCTAGCCTATTGCTACAGCAAGGCTTTGAAGGGTAAAGCCTTGTTGTTATCAACCTATGACAGGAAACTACTAGCACTTGTATCTGTAGTCAGTAAGTAGAGATCCTATTTGTTGGGAATGGCTTTCAAGATCAAAAGTAATCAACAGGCCTTAAAGTACTTGTTGGAGCAAAGGGTGAGGACTAAGGCTCAACATAAGTGGTTGTCCAAGTTGATGGGGTATGACTTTACTATTGATTATAAAAGGGGAAAGGGGAATAAAGTTGCATATGCCCTTTTGGGGAAATTAGAAGCGTATACAACTACTCTTACTTTGATTTGATTTCCAACTCTTGTTTGGATAGTTAGTAGTGGTTCAGGATTCCCCATTCAATATCAAAGTGGTGCACCATATATATACATCATAACCCACAAGTTGGACATATGGGTCATCACAAGCATTACATAGGGCTAAACGAGATTTTTTTTCTGGAAAGGCATGCGTAACGACACTAGAAAACTTGTGAATGAGTGTGGTATTTATCAAACCAATAAACATGAGAATGTTCATCCAGTTGGACTATTGCAGCCAATACCTAATCCTACTTATCCATAGTTGGATATTTTCATAGATTTCATTGAATGATTGTTTTATGATCTTGAGGATTAAATATTTAACCAAATTAATATCCAACAATTTTATGACTTTTGGATCAATAGTTATTTCTTTAACAATTGATATCAGAGCAGGAACAACATCATGACTTCAAGTCATGAAGGGGGCGAACTATAGACTAGACTAAAATGCATTGGTACTATGTATTAATATAGTGTTAAGTCATTGAATACTGATAAATGAATAAAACCACCAAAAGAAAAAGGGCTACCATCGGGTTAGTATCGATAAAGTGGGCCACTAGTGATATCAGATTCGAAAGTGTGATAGAACGTTATGATTCTAAGGGTTAAATGTTTAACAAACTTAAAATCCAACAGTCCTAAGACTTTTGGATCAATGGTCGAGTTTTTAACAAATTACTTTTTAAGAGATGATATTTGCAGTCCTACAATGTGTAAGTCTCACGTACTTGCTTTAAAAAAAGTGGATGAATTTGGAATCCACTTGAAAAAAATTATTTTTTTAACGGTGGATCCTATCTTTATTTCAAAGGGAGTACACTGGGCTTGCACATTCTAGAACTATATCTAGCATTATCAATTTTTTATGTGAGTCTCAAATTTACTAGTTTTTTTCAAAGATAGTGCACGAGGCTTACAAACCGTAAACTGCAAATATTTTCTCTAACCTGAATGGCAGATTTTCTAAATTCCAACATTTATTTTACATTTACCTTGAAGGATATTGCCACATGAAATTTTTTTTTTAATTTTTTTTTGAAATTTAAAAATTTTATATTAGCTTTTATGCATTGTCTAGAAGTTTGGAAAAATTGTAATATTTAGAAGAAAAAGTTAAAAATTTGAAATTGAAAAGTTTTTGTATTTAAATGATATTTGGGAAGAAAATTATGAGAAATTTAACGATAAGACGAGATCATGTCACTTTCCAAACAAACCATAAGGCTATGTTTGGATCTCATCTTATTTTGTGAATCTCATTAAGATATGTTTAAATGTAAATAGGTTGACATATGTATTTAAATGTATAAAATAGATTGAGATGGGTTTAATTTTTTTTATTAAAAATTAAAAAAATAATAAGTCTCATCAATAATTAATTTATTATAAATTATACTCACTGCAATGATCAAACACAACCTAAATTTTTTAAAAAAATCAACATTCATAACGTATTTTATATGTTATCTCTTGGTACAAAATCCAAGCTCTTCAAGCGTAGAGAGAGAGAATCCCAAATTTTCCAAGGAAAGAAGTAAGAACACCATATTGGTTTGCATTTCATTTTCTTTGAGTCATGGTCGTCCATTTAAACCACAAAAGTTACTGTCACATGACGTGCGCGTCGTCATGCCAACCACTTCAATAAACTTTGCTTTTAAAATAAAAAAGAAAACTACTTTAATAAACTTTTGCTTTCTTTTTTATGAGAAAAAGGCTCTCGGAATCTCACCATATCTTCTCATTTCAAGCCTTTTCCTCGTGCATTCGTATTCTAATAATAAAATAAAATAATAATATATTTTTGTAACCTCTTTACGAATCAAGGGCCAGACCAAAAAGTCAAAAACCTTCTATTCTTCTTTTATAACAGTGGGCGATGGCGCCCGCCCTCATCTTGATTCTTGTATTTGCTCACTTATGTTAGGGCGAAGTGTTTGGCCTATTAACACTTCGTTGGACAATTGGGTAGTAAAGAGATGAGAGTATAAAAGAATAGGAAGCGTAGCACACCGCGTAAAGATAGGAGTGATAATGTGTGATACGATCTTTAAACTCAACGTTAATATAATACGAAATTAACATATTTTAATTTGATATAAATGAATTCGGATCAAAACAGATTGACTTGTTAAAACACAATTAATAAAATGGTCAATAACAGATCAACCTGCTTAATCCGAAATTAATCCATAATAACTCATTTAAATTTTATTTCAAAATTAAAACTTTATTATTGTTAAGTTATAATATTGGTATTTTTCAATATGGTTATATTTTTATTATTAAAATTGTAATTCTAGACTCATGCTCATATTTGTTATTGTAGAGTATGCAATATTGATTTTATAATAGGTTAAAATTTGAAAAATATTGACATTTTTTATTGGTAGGTAGTCTTATTTTTGTTTTTATAGATATTGTAGTCACTAATAAATATAAAAGTTTTAACTTTTATGTGACATTATGTTAATCAGGTCAAATGGATTATATATATTAATTCAATCTATTTATATAAAATAAGTTAAAATGAGTCATGTCTTATTGACATATTTCTAATTAATTATTAAACAGATTAAAATAGATAACATGACGTAATCTATTATTTAAATTGATTGAGTTAGAGTTTAAAATTTTAATACGTTTAACTTAACTGGCCAAATTGAGATTAATTTATATAATTAAATGTTTTTGACTTGTCATGAGATCGATCTCCTTCGAAACAAACATGAATTGCCACTCTACATAAAGATTCTAAGTAGGAGAAGTTCTCCCTATATTCGAGAAGAATGAAATGAAGAACGGGAACAAAACGAAATGATGCGTTTCTAGCTCTAGTTTATAGGAACAATGATAATTACTTTAAAAACTCACTTAAATGATGGCTATTTTTGTATCAATTGATGTCAATAAATTCATATAAAAGTTTTTAAAAAACGTTTTTGCCGTCAATTAGTGATGGTAGGTACAAATACAATTGGTTGAAAGTCTTAAAGATATGAATCCGGTGCCGTCAAACAGGTCAATGTGTCCCCATTGGTGGCGTAAAGAAGAGCTCCAATTTTTTTTCCATACATCAATCCAACCAACCCACTTTTTTACTTAGTCTATTTTGTGCCATTTTGATAAAAGGAAATGTTACAGTCATTTAAAAAAATATATATAAAAAATAAATTTATAAATGATTAAAAAACAATAATAGAATGACATATGACACCACCCAAGTCCTTTCATCTAACATTCAATGCTGGTCCATTTTTTGAAAAAAACGAAACAAAGTTTCATTGTTAAATTATGAATTTTGTTATGTATAAATCAAGTCGCGTATTAATTTACATATTAATATTAATTTTTTTATAATTAAAATTTAAATTAATATTATTTTTAATAAAATTTATTTTTTAACCAATTATAATAAATTAATATATATATTAATACATAATTATACTTACAACTAGATTTTCTACTTTAAAAAATCTTTACATCCAAAGAATTGCCAAAAAACCACTCTTTTTCGCTGCCTCTGCTTGACTATGACAATTGTTGATTTCACACTTTCTAGTGGAGAAAACACGGGAATGACATGTCACCGTCCCGGAAGTTTCATTTTTAAAGTCTCTTTTATTTTTTATTTTTTAAAAAGAGAAGGGATTTGAAAGAAAAATAAAAAAACAAAAAAATAAATGCGATCAAAATGAATAGTACACTCTGAGCGGCAGAGTAGCACTATCTTTAATATATTTAAATATTTTTAAAAATATAAAAAAATTTACGATATTATTAAAAAAATACTTATTTAATTATTAAAATAATAAAAATAAATAAATAAATAATACATCGGTAGACTCCAACGGTAAACATATATAGCATTTTCCAATAGTTATATTGCTAAAGGATTTTTGCTATGCATAATTGATACCTTACTGTATTATGTTTAGTGAGATTTATTACAATTTAAAAAAATAAAAAATTAATTACTTTTTAATATAGTCGAAGTTGTAAATTTTTACGTTAACAATATGTTAAACGTGTAAAACAAAGGAAATTTTTAAATAGATATATGAAAAGGAAAAATGGAATACAAAATGGTACCTGATCTAAGGGAGAAACCACCATGGCCTCATCGGGGCAATTATTAGATGCTCTCTCTATATTTATTTTTAGAGACAAAAGAATTCCAAGTATTGACGTGGGATTAAAGTCTGTCACTGCCACCTTTAAGATTTGAAAATATTGAGAAATTTTATTTTGAAAACAGTAATTAGCATCGAGTACTAGTAATGTTAAGTGTGTCGGTGCTGTATTGTTGTTTTCAAAAAAATGAGATTTATTTCAAAAAATTAATTTTTTTATATATGTATTTATATTTATTCATTTTTTTAATTAATTACATACGTTTAAGCACTCACAACTCTAAATATCCTTATTCATTTAAAAAATGCACCACATGTCATATTACTATGAAACATTAAAGATACTAATAAGTATTATTTTTAAATAATTTGTGTTTGTATTATTTTAAATAAATATAAAAAAATACCAATAAGTACACTTATCAATCTATTAAACATTTTTAAATTTTCAGAGATCCCATTCACGGCTGTCCTGGACAACCATCAATCCAGATCAAGCCTTCCAATTTCATTCACAAAAGATGGCCACTTGCTTGTTGTCGGCCACCCCATGACCTTGGTGCATCACAGGAGGGACTGACTTAATTATTAAGGGTCATTATCATGGACGGCAGATGGGAAAAAGAAAGAAGCGACGTACTCGTACCTTAAGGGTCATTATCTAGTAATTAATGTTAGATGGTTAAAAGAGGATTGAAATAGGAATAAAAGAGTCATTTATAATAACAAAAACATAATCAAATAAAATAAAAAATAATATAAAATAAAAAGCAACTAAATCATTGATTTAATTGAGTATAAAATGAAAAAGAAAATAACTTTTATTGTGAGAATAAAATATTTAAATAAATGAAGAAACAAAAGTAATAAAATAACTTTAACTTAGCTAAAAAGGTTGTTTTGCTAGTTTTTCTTCAAAATATAGCTAAAAAGGTAATATAGGAAGCCGGATGCAAATGCTCATACAGCTGAATTTCATTTGCGCCTCTTAAAACAAAGAATTTATATCTATACAGATTCACCATAGTGTGCATGCTTATCTCTAAAGTGGGGGCATGCTTATCTCTAAAGTGAAATTTTTATGTTTTAGTTCCTTAATTTAGGCTTCAACCCATACTTAGGACTCGTAGATTTTCTGATTTTTTTTTAGATTTTTTTAAGCAACACTAAATTTAGAATTTTTTTAAAAATTTTTAAATTTTAATTTTTTCATCTTATCATTACTTCATATCATTATAATTATTCGAAACTTATAAAAATATAAAAAATAATCTAACTTTTTCCAATTTCTAAATAAAAATCATATTAAAAAATAATATTCAAATAATATTTTAACATTATAATATTTTTGTTAACTATTTTCTCTCTCATTTATCAAAATCCAATAAAAACATCTTTATTCAAACCATTTCACTAATATTCGCAAATAATTTTATTACTATTTACATATATTCTAAATGTTCAAATGAGACCTTTGTCTTCCGGTCCTTTTTCATTTTACTAAACAAATTGTAAAGTTGTTGTCATATAAACTCAAGGTATATATAACTATAAAAAAAATTATAAAAATAAATCTACAAATTAATCTAACTTTATATAATATGTTAGATCTATTTTATAATAAAAGTTACTAAAAAATTTCTTCTAAAAAATGATACTGCTACGTACTATGTCCCATCAATTTGTCTACTTGGTGTTTCCCTAGTACAAATTGTAATTTTCTTTTTATTCTTTTTATTTCAAACATTTTTTAAACATGTATAAATATTTTTTAAAAATTAAAAAAATGCTAATGTTTTAATAGTCACTTCTTTAATCCGCAAGTAATATACAATTTAGCAGTTAAAATGAAGGGGCAACATGAGAGGGTATACTAGTATTATTCATTAAAAAAAATTACATATGTATTTAAAAATATTTACTTAATTATTAAATAAAATAATAATAAATAAAGAAACGATTTCGATCGAAGATTTCAGTGAAAATCATGTGGAAGTAGTGTAACAGCCCGCTAAAATTATCAGTTTTGGATTATTTCCCGACAGCAATCACATCTCTCTCGTCTTTACCCTCATCTGGAATCACGCGTATAGATTATCTTTTCCGTAAATCACGTAATTTGTTCTTCACCGACAGCTGTAAAATCATGAGTCTTCCAAGACCACGCCTAGCCTTTCTCAAGCCCAAACTACCACTTTATGTGGTGGACAGCCACCGTACGCCGCCACGTACGTTCCTCCGACGCATGTTCGTGACGAACAACGAGCGACGCACGGGTTATCCCGTCGATGGTATAACCTTCTATCTCTAGTTATTTTACGTTTAAAATAGTTGGTTGGTTTGTGGATTGTGTAGTTGTATTTGTGGAATTCGTTGCGTAGTTGTGAAGCGAAGTGTGGTTGTGAAGTGTTGCGTTTGATTGTGTATTTTGTGGACTGTGCTGTGAAGTATAGGCGTGAGATGGATGCCGTAGATGTGATACGGCGGGTTGTGTGAAGAGAATACGCGTGTAGCGTATTCTGTGTAATGCAGCGACGCGCCGCGCGACGTGCACTGTAGTGATGTGTGTCGTAGAAGGAAGGGAGTACGCATGTAGTGTACTCCGTGTTGTATGGCGATGCATCGTGTGATGTGCATCGTGTTGATGAGAGTTGTAGCGAAGGAAGTACGCGTAGCGCGTACTCCGTGTCGCGTAGCGATGCACCGTGAGACGTGTATCGCAGTGATGGGTATTGTAGTGTGGATGGAAGAGAGTTCACGTGAGTGTACTCTGTATTAAGTCGTGATACATCGGATGGCGTGTCACGAAGGGTTGAATGGCGTAGCAGAGAAGTGTGGAGCGTATGGTGTAATGTTGGGAAACTGTATGACAGTGTCCCGAAGCAGTGATGATATGGATTATAGTCCGGGATGACTGGTGTCATCTTGTGGTTGACTATGGCTAAGAGTATATGGATTGAGAAATGAGTTGTTTGTTTGGTTGTTATTGATAATTTTAATGAACTTGTTTTAGTGCAAAGGCTTTCTGAAGTCAATTTATCTCTTCCGAGTATAGTGAAACCTCAAGTTGGCCGTGGTGTTGCAAGTGCTTACAATATGGCAATTGAGTTCAGAAGTGAAAATCTTAAGGACTCGAGTGTTCCTCTTCCAGCTGTTGTGCAGTTCCTCGTGTCTCGCGCTCTATTCTCATAGAACGCGACGATCGAGGTAAGTTAGCCTCTAACTTACTATCAGTTTATTGTGTATGTGTGATGGGTAAGAGAACTACAATTTATGTATGTATGTTATCGTATATGCCATGTCATGCTATGTCATTACATGTTTATCTGTTACGTATGATTTAATCTCTCATGAATAATTATCTGTTAAATAATCTTTTCTGCCATACAATGATGTATGTTATAAGTATGCCATGTTAAGTATGCCATATGATACATGTATGCCATGAAATGTTTATGATTAAATCATATTATGCCATTTACAAGTATACGCCATGTTAGAAAAGTATATGATATTAAATAATATCACATGCATTAAGAAAGATAAGACATGTTATGTTATAATAATGCGTGGGGCCACAACAACTGTGGAGTACGTATTATATTTATGTTATTTATAATGCGTGGGGCCACAACAACTGTGGAGTACGTATTATATTTTATGTTATTTATAATGCGTGGGGCCACAACAACTGTGGAGTACGTATTATATTTTATGTTACTTATAATGCGTGGGGCCACAACAACTGTGGAGTACGTATTATATTTATGTTACTTATAATGCGTGGGGCCACAACAACTGTGGAGTACGTATTATATTTATGTTATGTTATTTATAATGCGTGGGGCCACAACAACTGTGGAGTACGTATTATATTTTATGTTATTTATAATGCGTGGGGCCACAACAACTGTGGAGTACGTATTATATTTTATGTTATTTATAATGCGTGGGGCCACAACAACTGTGGAGTACGTATTATATTTTATGTTATTTATAATGCGTGGGGCCACAACAACTGTGGAGTACGTATTATATTTAATGTTATGTTACTTATAATGCGTGGGGCCACAACAACTGTGGAGTACGTATTATATTTATGTTACTTATAATGCGTGGGGCCACAACAACTGTGGAGTACGTATTATATTTTATGTTACATGAAGTATGGGGCCACAACAACTGTGGAGCATACACTACATGAGACACAGCAATTGTGACATGTAGAATACGTGGGGCCACAACAACTGTGGAGTACGTATTATATTTTATGTTATGTGAATTCATGGGGCCACAACAACTGTGGAGCATGAAGTATGGGGCCACAACAACTGTGGAGCATACACTACATGAGACACAGCAATTGTGACATGTAGAATACGTGGGGCCACAACAACTGTGGAGTACGTATTATGTTTTATGTTACTTGAATACGTGGGGCCACAACAACTGTGGAGTACGTATTAATGCACGTTATTAATCAAGACAATTAAATAAGATTCCAAGTTTATGTTAAGTCAAGTTTCAGATCAAGTTCATGTTATGTTATGCTCACGTACATGTTATGTTCATGTTCATGTTATGTTCCAAGTTCATGTTCACATCATGTTATGTTCACGTTTATGATACGTTCAAGCTCACGTTCATGTTATGTTATGTTCATGTCCATGTTATGTTTCACGTTCATGTTATGTTGATTGTTCATGTTATGTTTTAAGCTTAAGTTCATGCCATGTTAAGTCAAGTTCAGTTCACGCTTAAGTTCTGGTTAAGTCATGCTATATGTCAAGTTATACTATGTTTATGTATGACTATAATTATGCATTTATGCTTTTACTGCCATGCATGCATTTTTAACCTGTGTATAAGTTTTATGTTAACTTACTGAGATTTGTAATCAAATCTCACTGTGGTAGTCCCAACTACCATTCCCCCCGAATGGTAGATCTTGTTACAGGACCCAAAGGAGAATTGGAATCTGACCAACTGAATACGGTCGACTAGGCCACGGTGCGATGTTGATGATGGTATAGTATTTAACTTAGGTTAATACTTGTACTTTTGGAGTTGTATCTCAAGTATTCTTTTGATCACAACCATTTTGGACTAGTGTGATGATCACGGCTTTTTAGTATGCCTTTATGTATGAATTATATTTCAAGTATTTGGGATATATTTAGTTTGGTGCATAGTATTGCTAAAGAAAAAGATTATCCGCTGCGAATATTGCATAATGCTAGATGCATGTTAGGAACATTGCATCTTATATGTCATGAACGGGGGCAGGTAACCTTGTGTTGCATGTCTCGACGCTTCAAATATCCGTTCAATCCCAAGCGGAATTTAGGGACGTCACAAGTAGTGTTAAAAATCAAGTCAAAACACTCAAAAACCGAGTCACAGTGAAGGACTAGCTAGCTATATTCAGAAGATTGATCATGTACATGAGAGTAATTTCATACATGTGATCGTCATTAGTGTGACAGTAGTACGTAGTACTTTTTCTGGTATGGTTTAAATGTAAGATAAGATCATTGATCCAATTTAATTTTCCATTGGAAGGTAGGTGCAAGATGATGGATCGTAATAACTAGGTGGCCAATCGTTCTTAAAGATGATGTCTGAGAGAACAGAATCAGTGGGCCTCGCTAGCTAGCTGCATGGACCTGAATCATCTCCAAGTTGGCCGTGACATGGGAGGAAGGTGGGATGTCCACGTAAAGTGGTAATGAAGACTAACCTCTAATATCTCACCAAACGCGTTAATGAAGACTTAAAAACTTAACTTCTAAAGGACGAAATATCCAAAATAATCTGAATCAATAAAGGTCATTGACTTCTAAATATAACCAGCCTTAACCAATAAGTCAAGATCAGAAATAACTTCTTTCTAAAAAGTTAGAAAATAACTACAATAGAAAGAGTATAGTGAGAAGTACCTTTACTCAATAAGGAGACTTCGATATTGTAACCATCAAATGATATTAAAAAGTAGGTAACATAAGTATCATCTGCATAAGAACATAAACATATACAACTTATGGCACAAAAAAAAGATATAAAAATTAATTCAACTAACAAAAAGAGAACACTAGACTGTTAAAATTGTTAAAATATGAAAAAAGGTAAAGTCGATGACATAACTTAATAGCAAAAATAATGAAAGATATACTTCCGATGAAACTAATGTGAAGACTGCCTCCCTATAGGTAAAGCATAGATCCACCTTTCAATCATAAAACCAAAACAAGCAATAGATGGAATTATTGCCGAAAAATTATAGAAACACATACAATGATTCAGGGCTAAGAGCAAAACAACAATTAGAACTAAAATAAAGAACTAGTTATGCATTATGAACAAATGTTACATAGAGCAAACCGAAATAATAAGGAATAAACTAATTCACTATTAAAATAATAAACAAAAAAGACATTAATTTGAGAGCAACTAAGACAATTCTAGATTTCCATCTTCATGGAAATCACAAAGAAGATTTAACTTCAAGTGAACAGGGGATCGGGATTATGGCTTGTATTGCATTAAAGATCAAATATGATGCTGATATAAATACCAAAAATAATGCTAGATGTCCTTTATAGAACAAAAATATATAAGAATACGGTTTGTCTGAAAAAAAACTAGATGTCCTTTAAGTGAAGACCATTTGTCTAAAAACATATAAGAATACAGTTTCAACAGTTGAAGAACCTTAAAGAAATATGGTTGTTTACTTTCAGGTTTCAAACCCTCATTTACTTTTCTCTAATAAAAGCAAGGATGTCTTGTTAGCATCAAATGCTCTAATTGTAGGCACAAGAGATTTTAACAAATTACAAGGAAAAATAATTCCTCTATTATTACAAAAGTATAAAATAAGAATGACGAAAACCCAATAATTGCCTTTTTTATCCAAGAGTAAATCCAACATTTGAACATTCCATCTATCCTCACCTAGGTACATATCCAAGTGTAGCATGATAGACATTTGAACCACCAAAATGAATATAACTCAGAATCAAAATTAACTCAAACCCAAATAAAATGTTCACATATGTATTTAGTGAGTAAAGCTTCAATATTTCTACATAACACAACATCCAATGTTCAGGGTACAATTAGAACTGGAACATGGAAAAAATTGTCCTGTGTAACCGTAACAACCCAACCTTTTAAGTGATAAGTAACGATAAAAATGACATCTAACTATCACTTTTGAGGCCATGCTCCATTTTATATATATATAAAGCAATCAGGCCAGAAAGAGAAAAGAACTAGAAGACAAACAGAGCATCACAATGAGTTGATAATCCCACTGAAAATAAAGTAATGGTGCTCATAAGTTTTCTTTCTCCACGATAACAAGCAAGAATATCAAACCCAAGGCTTTTGCCACTTGAGCCAACTCCTAAGGGTTCAAATGTGGATTCTAGTCTAATAATGACGATTAATTCAGCAGGAGAGGAGCCAATTATGGCAGTCCTTCATTCTGAACAACCAAGGAGATATCAGTATAGGCAAAAGTACATAAATCCTAGGATCTTCACTTTGAAGATAACTCAACTTGATACTGATTATTCATGTTAACTAATGGCCCACACAAGAAAGCTCAATAGATACTCAGAAACAAAATATTAGCATATATATTGAAGTGATTAAAGAGCAACATCATCTACCATTTTATTCATAAGTGAAAATTTATCAGAAACATATTGAAATAAGGGGAACTAACCCAAAGGAGTCATCAAAAACAAAAGATATAATGTCAGTTCAATTATTACCAGTATTAGTCCAAATGTGGCTGCTCAAATAAGAGTAAGTTTTGAAACCTCCTCATGCTAAAATAGCCATTTGGCTTTCCCTCCGTTAAAGGTGAATTTGCAAATAGAGCTATTGCTATCTATTTTATTTGTAATACTAGTAAGTTCCCAAACATTAGACGATAGAGCTGTTGATATTTGGATATATGAATTATAAAAACATGTAAACATGTACTATGGAGTTGTGAAGCTGCAAAAGACATATGGAGTCAAGGCAGTCGACAGGTCCAGAAAATGAGCATCCATTGTTCATCTTTCAAAGAGGTATGGGAACATTTAGGTAAGCACCTGCAGGACAGCATTCTAGGAGAAGTGGCTATGATTGCTCGTCTAATCTGGTTCAGAAGAAATGAATTTATTTTTGGCAAAGGGTTCATGCATCCTAATCAACTCATCAATAATGCGAAGAGGGAACTTGAGCTATTTAATCATGTTCAGAGAAAGCACGAAGATGGTTCGCAGAGGACCTATGATCAAGCAACTGTTAAGTGGCTAAGACCCCCCACAGGCTGGTGCAAGATGAATTGGGCTGCAGCTATAAGTGCAAAAGGCCAACTGGGTATCGGGGGCATTCTCAAAAACAGTGAAGGGCTGGTGTGGGGCACTTTCCAAGCTAAGAGACAATTGAAGTTAGAGGTTTTTAGTGGTGAAGCCTATGCCATGATGATGGGTATAAATTTCTGCAAAGAAATGTGGGTGAATCAGTTTATTCTAGAAGGTGATGCCTTGAGGATTGTAAAGCTACTCAATGAAACACAGAAAGACTGGAGCTATTGGGGGCTTATTATTGAGGAGGCCAAGATTATGCTGAACCAGTTTGCAAAGTGGCAAGCTATCCATACCAAAAGGGAAGGCAACAAAGCAGCACACGTATTAGCACAGAATGCCTTACTTCTCAGTGAGGATTTGTATGTTTTGGAAGATATTCATTTTTGTGTTCAACATGTTGTAAGCACTGATATGTTGTAAGGACTTGTTTTACAGTAATGAAATACTTATCTTTTCTCAAAAAAAAAAAAAAAAAAAAAAGATAGAAAGCCTATGCATGCACACCTTAGTAGAGATCCATAACCACCCCCAAAAGAAAATTTTCCACACAGGGAGAACCAGTGGTTAAAAAGGCATGTTACAAGCACATTTATGTAGATATATGGAGAAAAAGATTTTTGAACAATATGCAACAATAACATATCCAACATCAAGAAATTATGACTTATAGAACATAATTAGTTCAGAAATCCATAGACAAGCATGACAGCCCATTCACATGCTTGTCTATGTATTGGTGAGCCTGACAGCCCATATATAGATAATACTTACATATGTATTTATAAGCATTATAGCCCATTCACATGTGCAAAAATACCTAAGAATAAGACCATTAATGAAGACAAATAAATTATTAAAGTAAAACGAAAATGATCTAGTTTGGAACTTAATCATCTATGCATACATCATGCTAAAACTATGGGATGAGAAAACCCCAACATATTCTGGACCATTTTCACCAACAACCAAATACTCTTGGAGCTTTCAACTAAAACACCTAGTTGCTTCGTTCACTTCAGGGCTCTATAATGTCCCACATAGATCTAGAAGCAAAGAAATTAAATTAAAATTATCAAGCAGAGGTAAGTCATAATATGCATATTATCTGAAAAAGAAAAAAAATAAAATGAAGAAGTGGAAGGAAAGAAAGCATATCTGCAAGCATATGATCTTTTGCTATTACAACCCAGTTTGCCTCTTCAAAGTGAAATCCAATTCTATGATTCTATCAAATAACAAAGTGAAACCCACATATTATTCTTCCTTTATTTTATTTTATTTTGTTTTTTGTTTTTTGGTTGTATTAGGAAAACACCCAAATTTGTTCAGCCTGAAATTCTAGAACTCAATAATATCAAAATGAAAACCTAAGACTGAGATTCCAGAACTCAATAACATCAAAATGAAAAATTATTGTTCTTTTACTGCCTAGATATAGAAAGAAACAATACTATAAAATAAAGTCAACTGCATACCCCACACCATTATAAATCCCAGAGTATTTCTAAAACAATACATCCAAGAGTAAAAAAAAAAAAAAAAATAGCTCTATGAAATTTGTGAAACCAACAGGATTCAAGGTATACAATAACCAATAAGTATTGGATGAACATAAATGAGCGTTTACAAATAAGGGCATTGGTGACAGAGAAATTTTATGAATTAGATGAGAACTTCAAATAGAGATTTTATAACAACAGAGAACAAATAGAGATTATATAACAATAGAGAACAACAAAATTAGGTCTTGAAGTCAAGGAGTAGCAGGTCTCAAAGCCAAGGAGACCTACAGCCAAGGTTTGCCTTCCCTTAGAGGATATCAATGACCATCAATGGACACCTCATGGGTATCATCTGAAGAGAAGATCTCGTGGGTATTCTCAAACCATAGTAATAGCAGTAACAACACAGTCATCTCCAGCTCAGCTCCACCATGTCATGCAACTCAGCAAAGCCAATGTAAACACAAGACCATAGCCAGCTCATCAAATGCTATTGGACTTGACCTTGTGTCTAATTCTATATATACACATTTTTTTATTTGGTTTGCAATGCAGTGAGGAATCTTTTTGTAACTGTTTCTGTCATAGCTAGCTCTAGAGTGCTAGCGCACAGTAGGTATTTGTTATATTGCCTAAATGTTCTGGGCTCTTTTATTCTCTATATATACTACACTGTATTGAACAAATGATATTACTGAAATGAAGAACATTGTTCTTGAGCACTTTGTTTAGTATGGCATAAGAGCCACTCTAAGGACTCATGTCTACTAACATGGCAAACGAAACGCCTAAGCAAAACCCACCACCCTTCTCCCCTTTTCTTCCCATCCTCTCTCATCTTATCACAATCAAACTCACCCATGCAAATTTTCTTCTCTGGCATGCTCAGATGGTACCTTACCTTCGGGGCCAATGTCTTTTTCATTTTGGCGATGGTTCGAGTCCACCTCCTTCTCGTTTTCTTTCAGATAACACTATCACCACCCATATCTCTTGACTTGGGCCCAGACTAACCAAATGATTCTCAGTGCTCTCATTTTTTCTCTTTCGGATAACCTTATAGCCCAGGTTGTTGGCTATTCTACTTCCTAGGAGACCTGGTCTGCACTTGAAAAATTGTTTGCCTCTCAATCTCATGCTCAAGTAATTCAACTACGCTACTAGTTAGCTACCATTTCAAAGGGTGCTAGCTCTGTTTTAGACTACTATCGCAAACTCAAACACTTGTCTGATACCATGAGTGCTACTGGCACACCATTATCTCCAACTGAGTTTATTTCTTATTTACTTGGCCTCAACAGTGATTATGATGCTTTTGTCACATCTGTGAACGCAAGAATTGAGCCTATGGCTCTTGAACTCTATAGCTTACTTCTTACCCATGAAAGCCATTTGGCACACTCAATTAATGTTCCTGTGACCACCAACCTTTCATCCAACCTAACCACATCCCTCTCTATTCATGGCTGTGGCTCCTACCATGGTAATCATCATGGTCATGGAAGAGGTCGTGCTTTTCCGCCCTTTACCCATCATCCACCCACCCCCTCTCCCTCACTCGAAACAGACTTGTCAAGTCTGTGGCAAGGTTGGTCATATTGCCTTAAAATGCTATTATCGCATCGACCATGCCTACGAAAGTGACCCTGCCCACTCTCTCACTGCTAACTATAGCAGCTCTTTACCTTCTTCTGACTAGTCTTGGTACTTGATACTGCCGCAACCAACCATATCACCTCTGCCTTGCCAATCTCAATATCACTTCAGGCCTATACGGTGGTAAGGAAAAAAATACAAATTGGTGATGGCAGTGAACTACCTATTGCCAACATTGGCGACTCTTAAGTTTTCAACTTCTTCTCATTCTTTTATTCTTAAAAATCTTCTTCATGTTCCCTCTATAACTAAAAATTTACTTTCTATTTAGAAATTTTGTCTTGATAATTCTGTTGTTTTTTAATTTCATAGTACTCATTTTCTTGTGAAGGATACAAATATGGGGCTTTACTCATTTTTCCAACTTTCTATTCCTTCATCTTTAGCTCAGGCACACGTTGGTGAGTGTACAACTGCTTCACAGTGGCACTCGAGTCTCTGTCATCCCTCTCTTCAATATGTATCTCGGATCATCTTAGCTCATCACCTTCTAGTCTCCCCCAAAATATCTTCTACAATCTGTTTAGCCTGTCAATCAACCAAAAGCACTCAGTTACCTTTTAATTCTTCTAATCAACACTCAACTAAGCCTTTACAATTAATTTACTCTGATGCGTGAGGTCCAGCCCTAGTTATTTCCCATGAAGATTTTAAATATTATGTATCTTTTTTGGATGATTTCACTCGGTACACTTGGTGGTATCCATTAGTGCAAAAATTTGATGTTATGTCAATTTTCATGAAATTTCAAACACATGTTGAGTGTCTCTTTAATTCCAAAATCATTTCTATCCAATGCCGTCCAGCCCGTGCCTTGCAGAGCCGGTTAGTGGCACGCCTCACAGCGTGCCATCCAGCGCATGGCTCCAGCCCATGCCTTACGAAGCAGGTCAGTGGCATGCCCACCAGGCATGCCATCCAGCGCATGGCTCCAGCCCATGCCCTGCAGACTCAACGCCTAGGCCACCAGCTTGGGCCATGCTGTGCACTACCATGGCTCACCTTCAATAAGCCATGCCGCCTATGCCGTGCACCACCATGGTTCACCATCAGCAAGCCATGCCGCACCACCATGGCTCACCATTAGGAAGCCATGTTGTGCACCACCATGGCTCACCTTCTACAAGCCATGATCGCACCACCTGACCACCGACCAACCCGACCACCATGCACCATTTAGCCCACCATGGGCCATGCATGCCACGGCTAGCCTTGGTTCATGACCATTATCTTGTTATTTATTTTATTTATTTAAATTGCTTTAATTATTTATTTTCTAGGGACCTATTGAGGGTTTCCAATTTTTTTTACTTATAAATAGGACATCTTTCATTTGCTTTAGAATCTTTTGGCAAACTCTTAGAGGGAAGACTATTGTTTGAGAGATCACAAACCGGTGCCTTTACACTTGGGCTTTTTGGGTGCAATTCGTGAATCCCAAATAGAGAATCACACTTTACAATTCTTTGAATAAGTATGATTCATCTATCTTGTTCTTACAACTTGGTGCAATTTGTGAATCCAAGTTAAGTTCTTCAATATATGAGGTTTATTCATTACTTGTACAATCCGTGAATCAAGTATTGAATTATTGTGGTTTATGCTTTTGGTTCATTCAAGTTCATTAGTATTTTGCTTTTGTTCTTGAGTATTCTTCATATTTTTCTTGAGTGTTCTTCATTATTCTTGAAGTGTTCTTATTGATTTTGGCTCTTCCAATCTGTCAAAACCCCAAAATCGTCCAACACAAGTTTTAGTCCACTTTCCATAATTGTTGCTCCATCTTTCTTACCTTAGCCGCCCACTCCAATTGCCAATTAAGGTTCCTATAATTTAGGAACCCTAATTGACCCAATATTCACTCCTATAATCGGCCATACACATCCCCATCATCTCCCAAGATTTTTGGAAAGTCATCTCCCAGATTTTAGGGAAGTTATCTTCCAAGATTTTAGGAAACTCTCCTAAAATTCCTCACAAGCCAAATCGGCCAAGCCTAGCCGCCCCCCTCCACATCACTCATCTTCAATCCTAGCCATCCATCTTCATCTTCCAAACCCTAAACACCATCTTCCAAGTGACGCCAACCCTAGCACACACTAGTGCCGTGCGCCCCTCACTCATTGAGCCACATACAATTCCTTGACCTTTTCCACCACTCCATACACTCATCTTAGCCTAAACACCTAACCCCAACATCCCCAAGTGGTCATATTGACCACCATTGTACGTGAACCAAGTAAGAGAGGAACAAATGTTCGGTCATCACAATGCCAACATTGGCGTGGAGGACTTAGTGTCTAGGGACTTGACAGAGGTCCCCAACAAGTGGGCCGGTGCAACTGTATAGTGTTAATGCGTACATTCATGGCAGTGAAAGGAAAATAAGTGCAAAGAAAATAAAGAAAGATGAACACACAAATTTATGTAATTTGGCATAATACCTACATCCATAAGCGTTTGAGGAGGAGAAATATATTATAATATGCTTATTACAGTCTCTCATAGCCTCTCATTTCTCACTATACAATGGAGATCTTGAATATATTTGCTGGAGAAAATCCCTTCGACGAAGCTCCCTTTCGAGAGGTTGAAGAAGAAGTCAAAGGTGAAGGCGAAGAAGAACCCGTTTGAAGTTGTATGGATGTCCCCTTTATATAATGCCTCTTTCGGCGTGCCCCCTACAGTGGTGAGGCATGGTTCACTTTGCATGTCAGAGCACCTCTCCCTTTCCCACTTTCTCCGAACACTGTCCCCTTGCCTCTTGACTCACTATTCTCCCTTGCCTCCTAAGTCACTCTTCTCCCTTAACTATTGCTTTTCCTCTTGTTTCCTAGTGGTGGCTTAGTGGGCTAGGCCTGGATATTTTACCCTCACAGATGCCCGCGATTCTTAAGGTCGATTCACTCTTAAAGAAGGCCTTGAGAATCTTCAAGATAAAATATGCGATGGAGGTGGGCTATTAGAGTCCATAAAGAAATAAATTCTAGTACCTGATCCCTAGCTATCTGTTGACCTTGTGTTTAAGTAGTAAAGATTTCTGAGCACTGGATTAGGCGAGAGATGGGCTCGATCGCGTGAAGTACGAGTGCAAGGCTTGTCTTGGTGAGGAAAACGGGAGATAGGCTCAATTGCGCAAAGCACAAGCACGTAGCTTGGCTATGACGAGAGATAAACTCGACCATGTAGAGCTCAAGCGCGTTGCTCGACTATTGGTGGGACATGTAGTCAACAACATAAAGTACAAGTGCGTAGTTCAACTTAGCAAGATGAGCGAGAGATGGACTCAATCGCCTAGAGCTATAGTGAGAGATAAACTTGACAGTGTAAAGCTCAACCGCATAGCTAGGCTATGGCAGGAGATGTACCCAACCGCATGGGGTATGAGAGTGGGGCTCGACTTAGCGAGATGAGTGGGAGATGGACTCGACTGTGTAGATCGCGAGCACATAGCTCGACTATGGTGGAAAATGAACTAGATCGTGGAGCTCAAATGTGGCGGGAGATATACTCGATCACAAAATGCAAGCATGGAGCTCGGATGTGGCGGGAGGTGTACTCAACAACGTAATGTGCATAGTCCAGTGATGCATCTGTTATGTATGCCTGTTGTTATTGGAAAGTGTATGTTCACCTGATGTTTCCATTTTCAGTTTTATTGGTGTTGGAGTTTGAATGAAGTAACCCACGCAAAGCGGCTACACGGCCCGTCGATCCTCTGGGTCCACCTTAGCCAGTTGCCAAGCCTGTCAACTCATTCCCGAAAATAACCCGCACAAGGCAGCTGTGGAGCTCAGAGGCTTGTTACTCAAAAGGTTTGTGCCTAAAGGTAACCCACTTGTAGTGGTTATGGCTTGAGTTTAGGGACTCATATCAGGGCGAAGGTCTTCAACTACTCATGTGGGTGAGCCCTTGGGCTCAAGCCCGGCCAATGCATTATGGCGAGTCTAAGGAATCGGCTTGGTGGCACAAAGGTCGGCAAGTCTAGGAACTTGTGTTCGACTAGTCGGGTGAGCGACCCCTGGGGCCCTAGCCTGACCAATTCATCTTGGCTAGTTAAGGGTCTCGGCTTTGTTGGTGTGAGTGGTCTACAAGTCTAGGAACTTGTGTTCGACCGCTGTATCGCGGCGAATCAAAGGACTCGACTTTGCTGGCTCAAGGGTCGACAAGTCTACAGACTTATGTTTGACCATTGTATCACAAGAGTCTATAGACTCAGCTTTGCTGACGGAGGCTCTTGTCCGTACTAAAAAAAGTCAACTCAATCAGCAATGACCCAAATCACAAAGTGAGGTTGCAAACTTGAATTACTCGCTAGAGTGTGACAATGGTTGGAGATGTGCCAGAGAGGCCTGTGGGTTTTCACGTTTCAGCAATGACAAAGGTTTGATGTTCCCACATGCTCATTAGCACCAAACAAATTGTCCTGATGGAGTCATATTGGAACATCCAAACGGTGCCCAAGAGGGGCCACATGGCTGGTGTTCTGCACTCTGGAGACCGGCCTTCTCCACGTGAGTGGACAGGCAATTGCATAGGGCATGCAAGTCTGATGCAGCGTGTGTTCCAACAAGGCCCACGCAGTTTGGAAATTATGTATGAGTAACTGATTCCGAGGAATTGTGTCCGAGTCATGTGCAAGTGAGGGAATTGTGTCCGAGTGTCATGCAAGTGAGGGAATGTCGGAGCAAGTGAGTCATGTGCAAGTGCGGGACTATGTCCTGGCAAGTGAGTAGCCTGCATCTCAAGTACTGTCCCTAACAGGTGAGGACCCTTGCAGCACCATATAACTTTCTCACGCTACAAGCCTTGGTCACGTGGCTGACTGTGCAAATGTGTGGCTCGATGAGTCTCGTGTAGTCGAGGAACTGCACTTGAGCAAGTGGGTCTTGGTAACTTAAGCATTACCCTGAGAAAGTGAGTCACTTGCATCCCAGGTACTATCCCGAGCAAGACCCATGCATCCGAGGGGCTATCCTAAGCAGGTGTGGTGTGTTTGTCCGAGGAGGTGATCGGGAACTGACTGTTCGAGGAGGTAGAACTGTGCATGGCTCATGCATGGTGACGTAGGGAAGGGCACTAGCCGAGCTACTTGTTTGCTCGCACGTGCAAGATGTTCTGTGGCTGAGTAGTGCGCAGCTGGGTAGTAGGTGACCGAGATGGTGATCAAGATGGGTGACCAAGTTATTCACCACATCGAAGAGGAAGCCACTAGATGGCCAAGCAACGTGCCTGCCGCTGGGTGGCCGAGCAAAACACTGTAAGACTTGCTCGCCACTAAGTGGCTGGGAAAACTTCACGTGATGGAGAAGTAGCTGGGCGAATGCATGGCTTTGACAGAGATGTCCGCCAGTAGGTGGTTGGGCGACACATGTTGCTGTTAAGGGGTACCCCACCAACGACAACGATCGTCGATGGTTTACTCAGCGCCTGTCGGTGACCTTGCCAACATGTAGGCATCGTGGGAGCTGGGGTAGCTAGGTGCATGGCGTTGTACCCTCATTTTCTCCCTGCAGCGCACAACATTCACATCTCCCATTGACAGGGAATGTTCAAACCGGGACATAAATTGTCCGCGGGCCACGTGGTGGCCACAAGCAGTGCCAATAGGCTCGGGGCTATCAGTCGAGAGCCCTATGTTTCTAGCCATGGTGAATACAGCACAATGCTGTGCTCGGCTTGCTCCTTATTCATGGGAGGTGCCCCATCGGGAATAGAAACCTCTCACAGCCAAAGTGGTGGCTGTTAGAGGGTCAACGAGCTCACGGCTAACCACCATGAGCCTCTCAGGTGCATAGGAAAATGTTTGGCCATTGCACATCATGTACGTCGTGCACAACCATTATCCCTGGTGACCACCACGACTGTAGTATAGAATCCCAATGGCCATAGTGGTGTTTGGAAGTTCCCTTCGGCAGGCCCTCACAGTGGGCCCATGGGGATCTCGGGTGCACCAGCTTGTACGTGCACGGTATAAGTGCACATTGTCGTGTGTGACATGTGTTGTGCATGCAAAGCACAGTGTTTTGTGTCGTACAGTGCATTTAAGCACACAACATTTGGCCGCTAGTGCATGTACTATGCATACATGTCCCGTGCATAAACTACACCCACTAAGTGTGGAAGATGAGTAGCCCAGTCACTTGAGCTTAAAGTGCCATGTGCAGGCACTTATGTGTCCAGTAGTATCGACTACATAGGCGAGGAAGAGTTTACTAGTGCACCAAAATATCATCCTTCTCCCACCTCCAGTGTAGAAAGTGAATCAGATCCCACAGATGGCGCCACTGTTGATGTATGAAAAATTGCACAACGGGCCGGGAGGGAAGAAAGAGTCATTATCGACCCACTATGACAATTGACAGTGGTCTGATGCCCTTGACAGTGGTCCGATGTAGATGTATAGTGTCGCTTGTACATACATACCGAACCACGTAAATCTATGCATTCATCTCTTTTTCTGCATGCCCCCTTGGAGTGGTGAGGCATGGTCTGCTTCGGGTATTTGAGCACCTCTCCCTTTCCCACTTTCTCTTGACATTGTCCCCTTTGCCTCCTGACACACTCTTCTACCTTGATTGTTGCTTTTCCTCTTATCTCCTAGTGGTGGCCTGGGATTGGATATTTCACCCCTCAAAACTATCATCTTACACTTATCAAAATTTTATAAATGTGGAATTTTTTTTATCATATTAGGATCATCTTTATTTTAATTTTTTTAAAATCAAAAGGAGGATGAGCAATGCATGTCACCTCATCGAAATAGAATATAATGATAGGATTATGTTACTCAGCATCCCACACCACACACCATACATATTTTAACTTTTTTTATTTTATTTATGCTAAACTAATTGAATTTTTCTACTCATCATTCATACACTACATACTTGTTATGAGAAAAAAAAAAAAAAAAAGACGATGAGTAGAATTTTTCATGATGTAATATGCATAATTTTCTTTACTCAATTCTCTTGTTTGGTTTGTTTATAACTTGTTAGACATTTTTTTTATACAAGATTGTGAGAGTTTTCAAGTCCAGATTTTTCATTTGGGGAATCGGATCATATGCCATCAGGCCATCATACTCTTAGTTTGTAGACGTTTATTTAAGCTAGCTTGCTTGATATCATTATTGATAAGATTCAAATTGAAATAATTATTAATTTATCAATTAAATACTAATTGTATATCATTTTAAGTAATGATAGATACAGTAGTCCTAACAGATGCAAGTCTCGTGTATTTCATTTGAAAAAGAGTGGAATCCGCTACTAAAAAAATAATTTTTTAATGTGAGTTTCATATTTATTTATTTTTTCAAATGGAATGCACAAGACTTACACATCCGGTAGGATTAGTTTCAAGAATTTCCCTACCACCTAGGAGGTCAAGGATTCCTCGAAATATTTTGCTGATTGATAGTCCAATGTTCTTGGTAAGATTTATAATCTGTTACATTTATGTACATAACACAAATACTACTTCTTAGAAACCACCGGATTAATGACCATTTGGGGACCAATAATATTGTTTGTCGCCTTCACTGTTCACTATAGTCAGCAATCCTATTTCTAACATATTGATACTTTACATCTCGAAACGGCCAAACTAATTCAATCTTCTAGTCCTTTACCATTTCTCCAAGCAACTTAAGAGTTTTCATGTTCCTTAATTGGTCCAAATCCTTTTAGGGGAAGAACACGTATGACATGTAGTTTATTTTAGATACGTTGTAAGGAAGAGGTAGCTGGAAGGCAGCAATTGCCGCGGCATTCAACAGCTATGTTTGAACAGCAACCTTCAACAAATTCTATACTTAATCATATATAGGCTTTGACAGGTGAATGTAGAATAAGATTGATTGAGATATCGCCCTAGATGACACTGTTTGTCGTATCAAGATATATATAGTGTACGTAATTTTTTTTTCTTAGCAATTAAATATCATTAGAAGAATATTAGAAAACAAGGTCTATATTAAGAAAAAAAATTTAAGAGGGAATTGGATTATGTGGATTGGTTTGATATTTGCCAGAGATATTCTGTGTGGAAGTAAAGCATGTGATCTGTGGCCGAGATGGCATTCAGAACAATGGGTTAAATTTGGAGATATTGAAAAATTAATGCATGGTATGTTGCTAAATGCCGGCCCAAAATTTCCCGGCCCATTGGAAGTGAGTGCTAGATGATGTTTGATATATCGAAATGACTGGCTATCCTATTGCTCTTGAAAATGATGACTCACACGTTTGGTTATACAAATCAAATAATCTCATATAATTTTAATTCATATAATCATTATAATTTTTTTAAAACTTCACATAAAATATAATAAAAATTTAATCTTTTCAAATTTTAAAATAAAAAATTATATTTTAATAATATTTTATTTAATTTTTAACTTTTATCTAATCTCATATCTCTCGTTTGTGTAACCAAGTGAAAACTAAAAATCTAATAGAGTGGGCCTTAATCTCCAAGTTGGGGTGACGTAGGAGGAATGTGGGATATCGATCTGAATATTAATTTCGGGACTCTTCAATCTGGCAAATGGTAGCTATATATAATTATTTGAACAAAACTATATTTAAAAGTATTTGTTGTAATTCAAGTACAGTTACAAGTAAAATAGAAATAGAAAGATGGAGGAGGCATTGCAACATCTATCCTATAGATTTTTTGAACAACATTAAATATATAATAAATATTATAGAAGGAAGTAATTTCATGTCTTTTTAACTTTGACTATCAAATTATTCAAGTTAAAACTTGAAACAATATTGATTCACAATTATTTAAATATAACAAATGGCTGTAGCTTCATAGTTAAACTTCTCAATATCCAACCGGGTGTTAAGGTTGGATGTCTAGTTGCTGAGATTCTGAATTGCTCAGTGCTTTTAGTCACGAGTTTTATTGGTGTAAAATAATGATAAAAACAACTATTTTGTAAAGCTATTTTACAAAATATAGTCATAAAAATAATATTATTTTACAAAAGTAACATTGAGATTAAAAAAAAAAAAAAATAGTTGTTAAAAATTTATAAAAGAGTTGTATTGTTTTACACTGATGTACGGTCCTATTTCAAGCCCAGCAGAAGGTATCGATGGGCCATGCATGGTTACAAACAAAACAAATAAGAAAGTGTCATAAAATATATTTGGCCCTTGGAAAGTTTTTTACTTAATTAGTTATTTTATACAGCATCCATCCAGCTAATTATAGGTATATATTTTTCTCCAACAACAACACATAAAATTGAATAACATGAATTATTTAAGATCTATAACGTCGTCTATATGTTGAGGTGCATTTCCATCTCTCCTTACTTTAAAAAAAAAATTAGTTAATGTACATAAGAAAGCTGATCATTACATCAAATGTCACTCACAACATTAATACATCAAAATACATCAAATTTATATTTTATCTATATTGCACACCTCACTCCAACAAAAACACGTAAAATATTATTTAGTTTCGCCTGTGGATGCATGCGTCTCCAATTCGTTTCCCCCACCTAGTTTCCATCATATTATTGCTCAGTGTTTAGAAGAGCGCACTTGCTCACGTCAACCTTCACTTCATTCCCCGGCCAGGTCTTTTCGTCCCTACAAAGATTCCTTAATTTGCGAAGGTATCTCAATTTCAATTTCTGTAGTTTTGGAGTAATAGGATCTTGAACCATATTGATCTGCAATGGAAGATAATTGAACAGCTCTTCTAAATTGGGACAATAGCTTACTTGGATTACTTCTAGCTTTGGCATTGTACGAATATTGGAGTTCCCAAGGGAGAGAAGATATCTCATCTTCCTACAGCGAAGCACTTGTATTGTTTTCAATTTCTGAAATCTCAGTCCGAGAAAGTTGGCTAGTTCTGAAATGCTTTCAACGCCATTCATTCCTGACAGAATAAGTTCCTCCAAATTGGGTAGTAGGTCATACTGTGCTGCAAGTCCTCCAATCCGAAAATTGGAGGAAGAGTTCACCATACAAAGCTTTTTTAAATATGTAAAGCTTGTGCCAACCTCGTTAATGACCAAGTCTTGTAGCATCTTATTCACTCCTCGACACTGCATAAAGTTTAGAGAACTTGCATTGCTCAACAACCACTCGATCTGTCCTCTTAAGCGACCAATCCCTTCCATAGTCACGCTTTTTTGCGCAACCGAGAGTGGAAGGTCCCACAGTACTGGTAGATATTCAAAGTATCGCTTAGAATGGTTCATATGGAACATAAATGCGTTAGAAAATAGTTTGTAAATATTAATAAAATATTTTAAATAAATATTTTTTATTTAATTTTGAAAGAGTAGAAAGGAATTGTTGAATAAAATTATTATAAAATTAAAATTTATTTAAATATAATTTTTATTTTAAAATTTTTTAAAAAAATTATGATTTTTAAGATTTTATTTAAAATTTTTAAAAAAATAATAATTAGATTAAAAAAATAAAAATTAAAAATCAATTTTATGTGAATGATATTTAAAATTAGAAGATCTTAGAAATACCTCCACCATCATAATGGGTTGATCGTCCGACGCAAATTTCGAATGCTTTTAATCCATTTATCCAGGAAGTAATTGTATCTTGGGGAGTGTAACACGGGTTCCATTTCAATCTGATGGATAAAGCTTGTAACCGCTCCAGGCATTGCAGCTCTTCAAAACATGCTTCGTCCTCTTGTACTGCTCCTTTCTCTTTCCAAAGGTAGAGACTCTTCGACAGGTCCAGAACTTCTAATCTGGACAACTTGGATATGACTCCAGCTTGAACCACTCTCAGTTGGTGAGTCCCGCCTAAGTTTAGATGCCTTAAGTTGCTGAGTTGCCCTAACCCTTTTGGCAATTTTCTGATACCAGTCCTAGAGAGATCAAGCACTTGAAGTCTACTGAGCCTTTCCAGCGGGGGCAATTCTTTGAGATCCTCGCAATTACTCAAAAGAAGAGCACGGAGGTCACCCAGTTCACAAAGAGAATGAGGCAATGAATTGATGCAGGTCCGACTGAAATTCAAGACTCTCAGTGCTTTAAATCGTTCCAAAAATCTCGCAGGAACTCCGTCAAGGCGAGGATTATTTTGTAGTAGCAAAGTTGATGCCTTTGAACATGGAATCACAGAATCATCAGGCAGTCTTTCTAAATCGTTGTCCATGAAAGAAACTCTTTTGAGAGAATTTGATAGCTCAGTAGCTGAAATCTCTTTCAACCCATTCCCTGTACGAACGAGGGATTTACTTCCATCCTCGCTGCAGGTTGATGCAATCCATATGCTAACATCACGTACAACGTCATGCATCTTCACGGTGCCCTCCCTGGAACCATCTTCCAACAAACAGGCGTCCTTCAGATTTTCAATCAAACTAATTCCTCTACTGTAGAAAACCTCATAGTTTTCTCGATCATCTATCAAACCTTCCGCCAGCCAGTACCATACTAGTTCATCTATATTAATTGAGAAGTCCTCTGGAAACAAAGAGCAGTAAAGAAAACAAGTTTTCAAGTCTTTACCTTGCAATGAGTCGTAACTCCACTTCAAATGCTTATAAACCGTCTCCTCAACTTGCGCTGCACAAGGCTCTGATCTTCGCAATTGATTCAAAGCATGCTTCCATACCTCAGGATTCTTCTTTTGTCTCATAGCTGCTCCCGTGGTGATGATGGCCAAAGGCAATCCCTCACACTCTCGACAAATTGCCTCTGCAAGTGGTCTGATATGTTCTGAACTAACCACATCCCCCGCATGCCGACTAAATAGTTGCCAAGCGTCTTCATCCTTCAAAACGCTCATTTTAACTTCAACATCAGTCAGCATATCCCTACATACATCCAAAGATCTAGATGACAACATGATCTTACTACCGCTATGATCTTCAGGCCGCGGGACACCCAAAATGTCCAAATCAATTTTTTCCCAAACATCATCGAGAATCAGAAGAAAACTTTCCTCCTTTAGTCTTCGATAAAGTTGAATAGCCATTCTATCCGCTTCCGAACTTTCTTTCAGTTCCAACTTCAGTCTGGAAGCTATTCCCATCTGGAGCTTTTTTATGTCCAAATTTCTGGACACTGTAACCCATAGTACACAGGTAAAAGGCATATGATTTGAATCCATTTCAAGCAGCTTATTGTTCAAATTTCTCACCAGATTGGTTTTGCCGACGCCTCCCATCCCCCATATACCAATCCTGTGGACTCTATTGTCAAACAATAGAGCGGTACTTTCGGCTAAATCTATAGATGCTGTTTGATCTTGAAATGAAGGTCCAGGAATATGCTCCACTGCTTCGATCTTGGCTAAAACATCAAGCTGTTGTGGGCCTTTGACAATGTTCTTGATCGTAGAAGAGATAGAGCCACATAGAATCTCAGTAGTTTTTCCGACTGCTCCACCGACAAGCGCGGCCACCACTTCCAGACCGGACATTTTGCTTTGAAAAAACTCACAGCCAAAGAACTGTAGATCAAGAACACTCGTTTTCGCAGCTTCTGATTAAAAATGACAATTATTGGTTTCAATTTTTCTAGTGGAATGTGAAGAACACTCGTTTCCGCAGCTTCTCGTTAAAAATGACAATTATTGCTTGCACTTTTTCTAGTGGAGAAACTAGTACGGGAATGACAGCATCCTCGAAATTTCACTTTGGAAAAACTCAAATCCAAAGATCTGCATAACAAAACGCGTTAAATTTTATTGAATTTTATACTTACAATCACAGTATACACTAATTATTAATATTGAATTATTCATACTTAAAATTTAAATTAATATTATTTTTAATAAAAAATTAAAAAATTAATTTATCTTTTATGAAGAATCCAATAAAATGCATCCTTTCTTTTTTTCTTTTTTCTTCTGAAATCAATCAGAGTTGAAGAATAGTTATATAAATAATTAAAAAAAATTAATTATTTTTTAATATAGTCGAAATCGTAAGTTTTTAAATCATTAATTTATATTTATTTATATTTCTTTTAAATAATTACATAAGCACTCACAATTGTTAATATTCTTATTCATTTAAGAAACGTACCGCATGTCATATCCCTATGAAACGTTAAAGATACTAATAAGTATTATTTTTAAATAATTTCGTGTTTGTATTATTTTAAATAAATATAAAAAAATTACTAATAAATACACTTTATCAATCTATTAAACATTTTTAAATTTTCAGATAGATCCCATTCACGGGGCCTGATGACCATCAGTCCAGATCGGGCCTCCCAAGTCCCAAATGATGGCCACTTGCTCGTTGTCGGCCACCAATGACTGAAATTTTGCTTTGAAAAAACTCACAACTAAAGGACTGCCAAAGAGCACACTTTTATTTCACTTTTTATAGTAAAGAAACCACGGGAATGACATAAAAAGTGCTATAAAAAGATATGTTGTATAAAAATAATATGTTATATAAAAAGTGTACTAGTATTAGTATTAAATCACTAAGAGTACTGACATTGGCTTAGCTAAATATTAGTGCTCTTCATATTATAGAGAATGTCTACTAAATTTAGTTTACATTGAATTGACTAAACACATTCTATTTGAGTTTTAAGCTACAGTAAATTCATCCCACTTTCTATATTTGAAGTGAACTGTAGCACATTCATATTAATATTTTATTGTTTTCTGTTGCACAGCTATCTGGGTTTTCCTTTCGGCAACATCTCCTTCACAAGGCTTCTCTTCTCTCCTGCACGTTCATTTCACAAGACCATCTCATTATTTTTCTTTTCCTTTTCCTTTTCCTTTTACTCTCCCTTCACATCTCCTTTTCGTTTTTCTTCCAGTAAAATTGCCCACAGCTCTCTCAAATATGCTCACAGTTGTTCATATTTGAATCCAAACTCTGTATTTTGTAGGATATGAAAATGAAAATATGCAGTATATATATATCCTTGATTTGAATTTAAACTCTGTATTTTGGAAGATATGGTTGTTGGAAGTTATTGAAGATTATGAAAATAAAATAAAAAATTAATTAAAACAAAAAATTAATTAAAGAAATATAAATTATAAAAAATAATAATATTTTATTATTATTGAGAATGTGATGACTAATTCAATGTAGAGTTTTAATTTTGAATGATTAGCTAAAAGTAAAAAAGTTACATATTCTTCAAATTTTGAAGATTGAAATGGTTAATCTAATGCTAATGCTCTAAGTATTAGTATAGTACTAATATTAGTATTATTATATAAAGTAATTTAATATTAACAAGTTATGGTGATTTAATATATATCAATCAATTAAAGCGAAATATAATTAATATATTAATTAATGTTAATTACATTAGTATATCGACTAATTTCCGTAGCGTCTCGTTAAAAATGCCAATTATTGCTTTCACTTTTTCTAGTGGAGAAACCAGTGGAATTAACGTTTTAAAAGTTTATTTTTCTTTTACGAAGAATCCAATCAAACGCGTCTTCCTTTTATGATTTTTCTCTTTATTTATTTGTTACTTTCTCTTTATTTATTTTTAGATACAAAACAACGTGGAATTAACGTTTGTCACTGTCACCTTTAAATTTTGAAACTATTGAGAAATTTTATTTGAAAAATAGTTGTTAGTACAACAGTGGTGGAACGAGTATCGAAGCCATATAATTGTTTTAAAAAATGATAAAATTTATTATTTAAAAATTAATTTTTTTATATCAGTTTATATTTATTTATCCAAGCCATATAAGCGTATTTAAAAAATTTATTAACGGTAAATTTGAAAGGTATATTTTGAGAGGCAAAGTAGTTTTTTTTTTTTTCTATTTTTAAATCATTTGTGTTTGTATAAATATAAAACAAATACTAATGAGTACACTTTATCCATCAATTAAACATTTTTAAATTTTCCAAAAGATACTATTCACGGGTGGCCTTCCATCGGTACAAATAGGGTCCCCAAAGAATGGCCACTTGCTTGTTGCAGGCCACCCCTGACTTGTTGTCGGCCACGACAGAAATTTTGCTCTGAAAAAACTCAACCAAATAATTGCCAAAGGATAGAGGCACCGCTCGCTTGGAGCCACTGTTAGATAAATTATTTTTTAATATTTTTTAATATTTTAAAAAAATATAAATAATTTATAATATTAAATAATTTTTTTTAATCATTAAGAAACACAAAAAAAAAAAAAAAGGAGCGATAAGCTCAGATCTCAGCATTTTCTATTGCCAAAAACACACTTTTTCGCTGCCTCTCCTTGATTATAACAATTGTTTATTTCATTTTTTCTAGTGCAGAAAACACGGGAATAACATGACACCGTCCCGGAAATTTCGTTTTGGAAAGACTAAAATCTAAGGAACAATAGGAAAAAAATGAGTTTTAAAAGTTTTTATTATTATTTTTAACAAAAGAACAGTATTTTAATTTTATTAATAATATTCACTTAAAAAATATTAATTACAAATAAGCAAAAAGAAACAAATCTCAGGCATAAAAAACAAATCTAATACCCCCTACAAATTACAAAAGCCTCAAATGTTCATAAAATCCACCAATACTAAACCAAACCAAAACAAGTACTGTTGATTTCATGTTTCGTAGCCTACGCAGCTCCATTGGGCACAACTTGTGAGACCTGACTGGAAAAGAGTGAGCTCCAGGGATGTCTAAGGAACCTCTGATGCCAAAGTCAACATAGAATATTTAAGTAGGAAGAAGAATAAGAATTGGTAAACATGAAGAAGAAAGATCAGACATTTCCCACCCCCCAGTTGAGGTAATTATACCTGGCTCTGACCTTGCTGTCGAGGGAGATCGGGGGGTGTCAGGTCGTACTTAGGTCAGACCTGCCACCTGCCTGCCGCTATAGCAAAGTGTCAGACAGAGGTCGTGCCGTCCCAAATAGGCTCAGGCTGCACGCCATCGAGTGTTCGGATCCCCTAACACACATTAAATGTGGCATGTCCTTGGCCTAATGTGCCCACTATTAGGCATGCCTAGCTACCAGTGCTCTGCGATAGTTGTCTATTGATCATCCTCTTGTAGGGCTCAGTTCGCTACCAAGACCCTAGGTGACCGTCGCCCTGGTGGGCTTTCTTAAGGGGCTAGGCCCAGGGTAAGGGCCCCCGCTTTGGACAAGCGGGTGCATCGAGGGTGGGCCTAGGTCCTTTCTCTCTTACAGTACCCTGTGAATTCTAATCACAAAACTGTAGTGGGAATTCAATGTACCTAAGCCCATCTCCTTTGGGCACATGGCCCATAGCTAATTAGTGTTTCGGGGTAGGACCTCTAGACGTTCAAAACCCCTTTGGTACTTGGCTGTTGGGGTTGACTAGGCACCTTTCCCTATTCTCCACTGCTGGTTGGTTCGTGCCTTCCACGCACTCCGTACTTCCCCCCTTCCCACATCTGCGTCATCACCCGTTTGTTATGTTCTCGAGGCCACATATTTCTCTCATTATTGCGCACCGCCTCAGCTTTTGCAGCCTCTCTGTCTCGAACGATCAATTGGACAGGCTAACTATTCTTCTTCCCACGTCCATGGAAGCTCGTTGGCCCATGCCCTCCACTCGCCTGGTTCAACGGTTACTATCTATAGGATTCGTCTTCTGCCCCTTAATACGCTGTCAGTGCCACTTCGTTCTTGTGCATCTTCCTCTTCCTTCAAATATATAAGGTGTGACGCCCCCAAATTCCGCTTGGGATTGAACGGACATTTGAAGCGTCGAGACATGCAACACAAGGTTACCTGCCCCCGTTCATGACATATAAGATGCAATGTTCCTAACATGCATCTAGCATTATGCAATATTCGCAGCGGATAATATTTTTTCTTTAGCAATACTATGCACCAAACTAAAAATATCCCAAATACTTGAAACATATTTCATACATAAAGGCATACTAAAAAGCCGTGATCACCACACTAGTCTAAAATGGTTGTGATCAAAAGAATACTTGAGATACAACTCCAAAAGTATAAGTATTAACCTAAGTTAAATACTATACCATCATCAACATCGCACCGTGGTCTAGTCGTACGTATTCAGTTGGTCAGATTTCAATTCTCCTTTGGGTCCTGTAACAAGATCTACCATTCGGGGGGAATGGTAGTTGGGACTACCAAAGTGAGATTTGATTACAAATCTCAGTAAGTTAACATAAAACTCACACACAGGTTAAAAATGCATGCATGGCAGTAAAAGCATAAATGCATAAGTATAGTCATCCATAAACATAGTATAACTTGACCTATAGCATGACTTAACCAGAACTTAAACGTGAACTGAACTTGACTTAACATGGCATAAACTTAAGCTTAAAACATAACATGAACAAACAACATAACATGAACGTGAAACATAACATGGACGTGAAACATAACATAACATGAACGTGAGCTTGAACATATCATAAACGTGAACATAACATGATGTGAACATGAACTTGGAACATAACATGAACATGAACATAACATGTACGTGAGCATAATAAAACATGAACTTGATCTGAAACTTGACTTAACATAAACTTGGAATATTATTCAATTGTCTTGATTAATAACGTGCGTTAATACGTACTCCACAGTTGTTGTGGCCCCACGTATTCAAGTAACATAAAACATAATACGTACTCCACAGTTGTTGTGGCCCCACGTATTCTACATGTCACAATTGCTGTGTCTCATGTAGTGTATGCTCC
>QGSO01000307.1:192234-281100 GCA_011037825.1 Carya cathayensis
TTCTAGCTCCCTAGTGAGCATCTCAACCTTAGCCTTTAGGTTATCTTCTTCCCTAAGATGGTAAATTCCACCACCATTTAGGTTTCCTGCAGGTCGTGACCTATTTGTGCTATCAGTAACACTAGGTCCAGTCCAAGTGTGAGCTTTTTCAGCAAGCTCATTGAGGTATTCTATGGCCTCATCAGGATCTTTCTGTAAGAACTCACCATTACACATCATCTCTACAAATTGGCGCTCTCTAGGTGTAAGTCCCTCATAAAAATAGCTCACTAAGCGCCAATTCTCATACCCATGGTGAGGACACATACTCAATAGCTCCTTAAATCTCTCCCAAGACTGATACAAAGTCTCACTGTCCTTTTGTGCAAAGGTGGAGATTTGCCTTTTTAAAGCATTGGTCTTATGTTGGGGAAAGTATTTATTAAAGAAGATCTGAGTCATCTCATTCCATGACCCAATAGATCGTGGTCTCAGTGAGTATAGCCAACTCTTAGCTCTATCCTTCAAAGAGAAAGGAAAGAACTTAAGTCTCACAATGTTATCAGTTGCATTATGACTATGAAAAGTCGCAACTACTTCCTCAAACTCTCTAATGTGCACATATGGATTTTCATTTTCCAAGCCATGAAAAGTAGGGAGTAACTGTATCATCCCTGTCTTAAAATCTAAGTGGCGAGTATTGGCTGGAAATATAATGCATGATGGTGTGGCTGTGCGTGTAGGATGGAGGTAATCTTGAAGGGTCCTAATGGGTTGATCTTCGTGTTCACTCATTTTCTCAGAATAAGAAAAATTATCAAATAAATGATTAGAAGAAAGAAAAATTATAAAAAGAAAAAGAAAATAAAATAAAGATGCAATAAGCTAAAAGAGGGAACGAAGTTACCGCCTTTACAAACTGCTGAAAAGAAAAATTATCTAACAATTCTTCTACTGTCTCCCCGGCAACGGCGCCAAAATCTGGTTACGCCCAAAGAATAACGCGGTAGTTGTAGCACAGCTTTGGGGTGTCGATTCCACAGGGAGACAAATTAAAAGAATAGTAGAAGGAATAAAGAAACTAAAGGAAAATATTAAATAAGTAATGGAGAACAAAGATTAATTTTAATTGCAAATTAAAGTGAATCAAAGTGCTTAACTGAAAAAAATACTCAAATTTGACAAACAGTAGAGCGTCGGGAATCCCTTGCACAAATCCGATATTTTAATTATTCTTAATTCATTGGATAACTCAATTAGGAATTCAATTCTCCAAATTCCCAATCGGAAGGTATAGATTTATAAACCAAAATTAAACCAAATGTAACCTTTTGAAAAATCATTCATCACTTTTAAAATACATAAATTGCTATCCCTATTGAGAAAATCCAACGATGACAATATACTCAAGGAGCGATATTGCAGCAAAGAACTAAATCGATATAGATAAATAATTGATCCAAACATAATCAAAGAACCAATCCATTCAATAGAAAAAGCATGACTGAATCCATAAATAGAATAAATTCTATGATTATTCGGAGAATAAAACATCCACGATGAATTGAGAATGATAAAACAAAAGAGTTTTAGTAATTGAAGATCAAATACATAAATTAAAAATAAATTAAAAATACCATCTAATGTGCAAGTTCATCCTTAGCTCTACTTGAGAATTTAGTTACCCATAAATATACTGGACAACAAAAATCTCTAGAGAAAACTGAAGCGAACGGTGGCCATGGAAGTGATTTTCTCCTCTCTTCAAATCTGCCTCTTGTGCCTCCTCCTCCCCCTTTATTTCGTGCTAATGATATCCTTATATAGGGTAGGAAAGAAACCCTAATGTCATCTTAATTTCCGCATAAAAAAATCGCCTAAATTTTAGGACTTATCTTGGCAGCCACGTACATGCTCTAGGATTTCGAATTTGGAAATCCTTATTAGAGGCAAATGTATAGCCCTTTAAGATATCTTTCTAACTCATTAAGAATCACATCAATCCGATATGTGAGTGAAAAGTTACGGTCAAAATACTAAAGTATATCCAGACTGTCTCCTAGCGAATTTCGGATGTGGACTTCTTGTGGTTTCCTTTTGTGATTTCTTTTTCTTTTCTTCCAAATTGCTCTCAAACCCCATGAAATTTCTCCTTTGAATATGACTGGGCTTGACTTGATCTTTTATAAACTCTGAAATTAAACATAAAAAATGCTTAGGAGTATCCAAATGTAAATAGAAACTCAATTCAAGAATACACATTAATTCCTATGATTTCTATTCACATTTTAGTATTTTAATCTAATAATAGGGTATTTAGAGTGCACTTTCGCACACTCATCAGCTGTCCTAGCCCCTCAGGAGGGGTTTTCGGGGAGGAGAAAGTTGAAGCCGTGGGGGGTTGAATCCCTTCCTACCTTTGGGCATTGCCAACCCCTTATTGTCAGCCGGGGCCAAGAGGAGCTAGGACACCGCTTCAAACCTTGACAAGGCCTATGCTGTGGCTACCGAGCGGGTGGCCTTAAGGTTGCAACCCACCTTTACTCAGGTATGTCTCTTGCCCCTCGCTGCTCGACCCATCATGCCCCGATTTCCCTTATTGGTGTTTGAATTTCTAAGTGTTTTACCCCTCCTCCTTTTCCTTTTTTCCTTGCAGGCTGCAGATCAGTTGGTGACGAATATAGGTGAGGAACTCGAGGAGCTGTTGGAGAACAACTGACAGCTCACAACGTTGGTCCATTACGGGCACTACAAATTAAAGCAGGCGGTCCAGTGGAATGAGCACCTTGACTCCAAGCGCTAGGGGATGGTCGAGGAGATGGCATACTTTCGCTTGGAGGCGAATGTTGTAAGGTGCAAATAGAAGAAGCAAGCGCTGAATGAGCTTCTCCACGAGGTCGAGAAAGACAACAGTCATTTGATTTCCCACTATAAAAGCCTCAAGGTGACCCATGCCGAGGCCAAGCGAGATCTGGTCACTTCAAGAGTGGAGTTGGATCGGGCCTAAGCGAATTTGAAGAAGCTCTGACGGGAGCACACCAGAGCTTGCAGACAATGCTCAAGGTAGCTGTCCCTGAGCTTTAAAACTATTATGGAGGCACAACATCTAAGGGGGCAACTACAGTAGGTCGAGGTAGTCTATCATGAGAGTCGTCCAAGAAGACCAAGGGCCTCCTGGCCAAGGACCTCAAAATCATGGGTCTGAGGGTGAACCTTGAGATCGTCGCCTGGAACGCCTGAAGATCAGGGCCCGACTCACAATTCCAAAGCCATTCGGGACACGACTTAATCGTACAGCTATCAGGAGGGTCTCGAACGGCTACAAGAACATATGTTGGAGCATCCCGAGTTGGATTTGCATGCCTTTGACTTGCGCTCGCTTAAGCCGGATTCCCAGGCTTGCACTTACGTCAAGAATTTCAAGAGGCCAGGTTATTCCCCATTTCCACCAGGTGGTTCTGCTTCGCCTTCCACGTGACTGGCTCAGGGCCTCCCCAGCCCCCTCTATCCTCTTGCACAACCTTTTATGTTAATTTCTTCACTTAATGTATTTTGTAAAGAACGTGCGTTGTGTGCATACCTAATGAAAGCCCTTTTCCCTAGCGTTTTACTTTTTCTCTCTTTGCTTTGCTTTTTTTTTTTTTTTGGCTGCGGGGATGCGATGGGTTCCCTGGCCTGACCCTGATGAGTAGTCAGAAGGTCGGTGAGTCCCGCAGCCTCGGAAAGTCCCAGGACTTGGCCTCACCCTATAGTGAGTCTAGGGACTCGACTTCGATGTGAGTTTAGGGACTTAGCTTTGTTGGACGGAGGCAGTGACACGGTCTTACGCCATAGCGAGTCTAGGGACTCGACTTCAAAGCGAGTCTAGGGACTTGGATTTGTTGGACGGGGGGTTGGAATGTCCGTCGGCAAGTCAAGAGACTTGGCTTTACCTTGCAATGAGTCTAGGGACCCGACTTCAATGCTAGTTTAGGGACGGGGGGTCGACACTGCCTTACCCCGCAGCGAGTTTAGGGACCCAACTTCGATGCTAGTCTAGGGACTCGATTTGTTGGACGGGAGGTCGGCATGTCCATCGACAAGTCAAAAGACTTGGCATTGGCAAGTCCTGGGACTTGGCCTTACCCCGCAGCAAGTCTGGGGACCAGACTTCGATGAGAGTCTAGGGACTCCGCTTTGTTGGATGGGGGGTTGGCATTTACATTGGCAAATCAAAAGACTTGGTCTCTACAAGTCCTAGGACTTGGCCTTACCCTGCAACAAGTCTGGGGACCCGACTTCGATACGAGTCTAGGGACTCCGCTTTATTGGACGGAATCAACATGTCCATTGGCAAGTCAAGAGACTTGGCCTCGACAAATCTTGGGACTTGGCCTTACTCGGTAACGAGTCTGGGGACCCAACTTCGATGCGAGTCTAGGGACCCCACTTTGTTTCCAAGCTTAATGTGGCAAAGGGTTTGGGACAAACTTTCACAAATTCTCATTCATAAACTTGGGTTTTGCATACATGGTATTGCTCCATGCCTTCACACAAAATATTTCTTCAAGTGCTCAGCATTCCATGGGTGGGGAAGCCCAAGTCCCTCGCTTCTCTTGAGACAGTAGGAGCCAGGTTAGTTACTCACAGTCACCATGTATGGCCCTTCCCATTGCAGCCCCAACTTCCCTTCCTCATGGGTAGTGACCCATGTTTATTTCAGCACCAGGTTGCCCACACTAAAGGAGTGTTGTTTGACCCATTTGTTAAAATAAAATTCTACCTTTCGCTTGTTGCCCTCTATCTGTATGGCCGCCACTTCCCTCTTCTCTTCCAAGAGGTCAAGCTCTTCTGCCAGTCTCTCATTGTTGGAGGCTAGATCAAAGTGTTGCATGCAGAACGTAGTAAGGGTGTTACCTACACCATATGGTGCAGGCTAGCCCCCTTCCCGAACCCTGTCTCATGTTCACTTCAAATATGAACTACATTCCACTAAGTTTAAAAATTATGTCTAGGTCCAAAAGTGATCAAAAATATATTTTTAGATCCAAATTGTAAATTTAAATTATGTAAATATGTCTATATTTAAAAATTATGTAGTTTTAAAATTTTATGGTGCATATTTTGTGTAAATTGTAGTGTAGTAGTCGTTAAACTATATATTTTTTAAATTTGCTAGTGCATATTTTATGTAAGTTGAAGTTTTTAAATTTGCTAGTGCATACTTTATAAACAAGTCTAACAAATTGTAATATATATATATATATATATTTATATATATATTTATATTTATATATACACAATTTGTAAAATATAAATATATGTTTTTATAAATACACAATTTATATATATTTATGTTTTTGTATATATATAAATATTTATGTTTATATATATATATATATAAGCGGGGGCTAGGCAGGGCAGTGGGGTGCAGGGCCCCGCTGCCCACCCCTAGAACGTAGGCATTCCTACTTATATTGAGATTACCGCTTCAACCTCCATAAGTGAGGGCGAGGGGCATCTCTTCGGTGGGGATTCAGACAGTCGTTTAATATGCCCATAACACACTTGGAAGCTCCTCAACCTATGCTCCCTTGTGCGTTCAGAGCTTCTTTTTGAGAATTGAGAGGAGAGTTTTGTTGGTCACCTCGGCCTGGCCATTGGACTGTGGTTGTCCCAGCGAGGAGTATTTTACTTTGATCCAGAGCTCCGTGCACTTTTCCTGATAGTGTGAACAGTTGAATTGTTTTCCATTATCTGACATGAAGGCCTGAGGTATGCCGAATCTGCATACCGACCTCCATAGGAACTTTGTGATGGTCCGAGCGGTGATGCTCGTGAGAGCCTCCGCTTTGACCCACTTTGTGTAGTAGTCGACCGCTACCATTAAGAACTTGGCTCCTCTTCTGGCCATCGGGAATGAGCCAATCAAGTCTAGACCCCACTGGGTGAAAGGCCACGAGGCAGTGATCGACATTCATTCCTCTGCAGGACAATGCGGCACCAACCCTTGCTCCTGAAACCTAGGGCACTTCCTCACAAAGTTTTCAGCATCTCTTAGGGAATGGGGCTAGTAATACCCGGCTCAGGTGACCTTTGCCGCTAGGACCCTTCCTCCCGTGTGGCTCTTGGAAACTCCCTTGTGAATCTCTATTACTACTTACAGTGCCTCGTCTGGTGACAAGCATCTGATGAGGGGTTTGGAAAAGCCTCTCTTGTACAGTACTCCTTCTAGCAAGGTGAATTGGGCCACTCTGTTCCTGATCTTTCGTGCCTTTTCCATGTTGCTGGGAAGCTCACCCTCCTGCACGAAGTCCCTAATGTTCATTGCCCATTTAGGGGATGTCGGGGCGTTGATGAGTTGCTCGATTTCGATGGATAGAGTGTCGATTATTTTGACCATGGTTTGTTTCGGAAGAGGGAGCTCTTCTTGTCCCAATGTAGCTTTCGCCAACCGGTTTGCTTTCTGGTTTTCCCCTCTTAGGACCTGTTGGATGTGGAAGTAACGGAAGCGACCGCATTCGTTGCAAACAAGCTGGAGGTATTTTTTCAATCTTTCCCCTTTTGTGGCAAATTGTCCCAGCACTTGGCTAACGACTACCTAGGAGTTGACTCTTACTTCCACCTCCTCAGCTCCCAGTAATCGAGCCACCTTCATCCCTGTCAAGAGTGCCTCATACTCGGCCTCGTTGTTGGTTGCTCTGAAGGCAAGTTTGACCTCGTAGTTGTGCTCATCCCCTTACGCCGTCACTATGTGTACCCCTACACCCCCGCCAGCCTTCTCACAGCGACCACCAACATGAGCACCAACATTTTCGTCTGTGAATACCTTGCTTCGGCTCCTCGAAAGGCCCAACTCATATAGTAGATGGGTCTCTACCGTTCCTTTGTGTCCTGGACCAGTGCTGCCAAGGCAGCATAAGGGGACACTGCCAAATACACAATCAAATCCTCTCCAAGCTTTGTTTGGCTTAGAAGCGGGGGATGGCCAGGTATTTCTTCAAGTCGAAGAAGGCTTCTTTGCAGGCCACATCCCATTCTTAGGCCTTTCTTAAGACCTTGAAGAAAGGGAGGCACCGGTCGATTGATTGAGCGATGAAGCAGTTCAAGGTTGCCACTCTGCTAGCCAATCTCTAGACCTCGTGGAGGTTGTGAGGGGAGAGCATTCCTATTATTGCTTCAACCTTTTTGGGATTCACCTCAATTCCTCTCTCGGAGACCATGAACCATAGGAACTTTCCTGACTTTACTCTAAACGTGCACTTTTCCAAGTTGAGTTTCATCTGGTATCGTAGTAAGACTGAAAAGGCCTCTTGAAGGTCCGCTAGATGTAGCTCGACCTTCTTGCTCTTCACTAGTAGGTCATCCATGTACGCTTCCATGCTCTAGCCGATCTGTTTCTTAAATATTCGATTGAATAACTGTTGATAGGTGGCTCCGGTGTTCTTAAGGCCAAACGGCGTGGTCGTGTAGTAGTATAGCCCGAAGCTAAGGAGGGGGTGTCCCGCTGTTGAATCCACAATCAGGTCGATTCGTGGTAGGGGAAGCTGTCCTTTGGGTAAGTTGTAAATTCGACACACATTCACCACTTCCCGTTGGCCTTCTTCACCAAGGCCACATTGAAGAGCCATTCCAGGTAGTGCATTTCTCGGATGAACCTCGCTACCAGGAGGCGATCCACTTCCTCAGCTATTGCCGCGTACTTCTTAGTATTGAAGCTTCACCGTTTCTGCTTCACTTTCCGCACCGCAGGGTCAACTTAGAGCTAGTGTTCGATGATGGAATTGTCTATTCCAAGCATCTCCTCATGGCTCCAAGTGAAGACTTCTTGTTATTCGATGAGGAGACGTTTCAAGGCTTGCCTCAAACCAGGGTCTAGCTTTTTTCTAACTAGGATGGTCTACTCCAGTCTCTGACAGTCGATCGAGATGAGCTCCAAAGGTTAGTTGGGCTCAGCCTACCACAGGGCCCCTTTGTCCCGGACTTCTCCATCCCACTCGGTCAAGTCCGGAGGTGAGGGTGGCTTGGTCATCTTCACGCCCTCTTCGACGTTCGCGATTACCTTAACCTTGTGCCTCAATTCCCGAGCGTAGCATTCCCGGGCTAGGACTTGCTCGCCACGGACCTCCCCCACTCCCGAGTCGATGGGAAACTTCATTTTAAGGTGGTAGATGGAGGTTATGGCCCTCAGACTATTCAGGGTGGAGCATCCCAGTATCACTTTGTATGAGGAGTGAGCTTTGACCACCAAGAAATTGGCCATGCCGACCACGGTCCTGGGTGCTCTCCCCGCCAGGGCAGACAAGGTGATGACTCTCATTGGTTGCTTAATGTCTCCTATGAAACCCTTGAGCGGCACGGGGGCCAGGCATAATCGGTCGAGGCTGATCCCCATTCGGACAAAGGCCTCCTAGAATAGGATGTCCGCCAAACTTCTGTTATCAACCAGGATCCTTCAAGTAGTGAAGTTCGCTACCTACATCGTTACCACCAGCGCATCATCGTATGGATGGAGAATTCCTTCTTCATCCTTCTTACTGAAAGTTATCGTGGTCCCCCCAACAAGGCGTCTGGTCCCAATAGGAGCTCTTCCTGTGATGAACACTTCTTCGTAGCGTGTCCTTAAGGCATGTGCTCTCCGGGCTGACGAAGTAGTCCCTCCTCTGGTGTACCCTCCTGCAATTGTGTGGATTTCACCAATTGGTCCTTCCACCCCCGGGGGGCTTCGATGGAGGGGGCTCTCCGGTCTTCTCTCCTCATACCATATCCTCTCAGGTCGGTTTCACTCCTAGGGCCTAACGCACTTCCTCATGTCGTTCCCTTTAGTCCTCCGACTGACGCAATGACCCTGCAATTCCTCCTCCCATCTTCTTTTCAATGTGTAGCAGTCCATTGCACTGTGCCAGTCAATCATGTGGTACTCACAGTACTGGAAACTGGCCATGCCTCGGCCTAGTTCCCTCTGTGGGCTCAGCTCTCTTTCCCCCTCTACTGTTAGACTGAAGTGAGCCTGGGGTACACCACGTGGCCAAGTCGAGGCTTCTCCCTTCTTTTTCATCTTCAATGCTCCTTTCTCTCCTCCCTAGCGGCTATGGCCTCCTTTTTGTTCGGTCTCCTTTAGGTCATCTTGCTTCATTTAGGTTCACAGCAGGGTGGTCAGGGCCTCGAGAGTGTCTTCCGTGTTAATGAACCTGTCCGCTTGATCTATGAACTCCCTCAACATGGTGGAGTTCGTTGTGCTATCTTTGCCATGAACGGATTCCTTGGCCAAACCCCTCCTAGTAGGGTCACTAGTGTGATCTTCTCATCTTGACCATCTGTGGACATGCGCTCCTGATTGAAGCAGACAAGGTACGACTTCAAGCTTTCACTGTCACATTGCTTCACTGTCAGGAGGTACGCGGCTGACCATCTCCTCTTTCGGCATGCCATGAACTGCGTCATGAAAATTCATGCTAGGTCATCGAAACTCCTCACGATCCTAGGTGGCAGGGACCCGAACCAGATTCGAGCGGCTCCCTTCAAGGCCAAGGGGAAGGCTCAGTAGGCAACCTCCCCAGGGAAGCCATGTAAGGTCTTGTGGGCCTTAAACATGTCTAGATGCTCTAAGGGGTCCTTAATTCCATTGTACAATTCCATCTGAGGCTCTTTAAACTTTGGTGGGAGAGGTACCGCCATGACTTCGGTACTTTAGGTGAAGTCGATGCTAATAAGCAGTTGTTCCATGGTGCATGGCGCGCCTACTTGCTTAGCTATCTCCGTGTACTTATCCCCCAACTCTCGAAGCTCAACGTGCATCATGCTTCAACTCTCATCTACCGCTAGGCTTGCCTCCCCCAAACAATTCTTCGTTGGTCCTCCGCAGTGCCGCATTCTCCTGGCGAAGCGCTCCTGTCTCTTCTATGAGCCTCTTTATCGTCTCCTCCATCTCTATAAGCCTTGCCTCCATTGCCTTATTCTGGTTCTTCTCTTGTCGTGTAGCTTGGGACTATGTCGCTCCCAGCATGAGAAGTACAAACTTTTATGGAAAAGAGAATTCCATAGACGACCCCACTTTTGATGTCGTGTTTTGCAGCCTGGGCAGCTCCGTGGTGCCCAACTTGCGAGACCTGTATGACTAGAAAAGAGTGGGCTTAAGGGATGTCCGGGGAACCTCCGATGCCAAATTCAGTCAAAAATATCTAAGCAGGAAGAAGAAGAAGAAGAAGAATTGGTACAGAGGAAGAAGAAAGATCAGACATTTTCCCCTGGGGAGGGTTGAGGTATTTACACCTGGCTTTGACCCTACCGTCGAGGGAGATCGTGGGGTGTCAAGGCATACTTAGGTCAGACTTGCCACCCGCTTGCCGCTACAGCAAAGTGTCAGACTGAGGTCATGTCGTCCCAAGTAGGCTCAGGCTGCATGTCGTTGCGTATTCGGATCCCCTAACACGCAATAAATCTGGCGTGTCCTTGGCTTGATGCACCCACTATCAGGCACTCCTAGCTATCGATGCTTTGCTGTAGTTGTTTGTTGCACATCTTCTCGCAGGGCTTGGTTGCCTACCAAGACCATAGGTAACCATCACCCTAGCGGGCTTTCTTACGAGGTTGGGCCCAGGGCAGGGGCCCCTGCTTTAGACGAGCGGGTGCGCCAGGGGTGTGGCTTGTGCCCTTCACTTCGAGCTCCCCAACCCTACTCAAATCCTTGCTTGATGGACTTGGGGCCTTCTTGTGTTTGGCGTCCCAACACCATTGGGCCCGGGTCCTTTCCCCCTCACCAGACCAAAACCAAAACCTACAAGAAAAATCTCACATACAAATAAAGACATTAATATCAGATAATTGAAAAGCAAGCATACTTGGGACAAAATTATGAAGTACACAGATAAAGAAGACTAATTTTGTCCATTCTAAGAAGACCATGTAATTGGCTCGGCAGGTGATTAGTATCAGTATACCAGTCCAAATCAATATCCCTAGTGCCTCGCTTGATAAGAAAATCTACCATAGCATTACCCTCACAATAAACATGATTCACACGATACTCCCTGCAAGCTAAATAAGCCAATAATTTGTCCCAAAAATCCTCAAGGTACCGTATACTACAATCACCTTTAGTAAGCCTATTAACAAGAAGCTGAGAATCCGTCTCAATCTGAACCTGGGAAAAACCTAACTGAAAACACCTCCTAACACCCTCACAAACTTCTCAATTCTACAAGATTATTAGAGCCCTGACCCAGAGAAACAGAGAAAGCCACCCAAAGTCTACCAAAACTACCACGAATAACTCCCCCAGCACTCGCCGACCCAGGATTACACAAACTACTACCATTAGTGTTCAGCTTCACCCAACCCAGTAGGGGTCTAGACCACCTCACCACACGAACCATTATAGGCTTAGGAAAAACAATAGGAATATCCAATCTATTCAAAGTAGCAACATCCTAATTAGAAACATAAACTTTCATATTCAAATTCATAATCTTATGAATCCAAAATTAATAACATGCCAAACTGAAGCAATTGAATCCACCTTATCTTCATATTGAGCTTTGCAATGCCTATTCCAAATCTGCCAAGAAATAATAGAAGGGAGAAGTCCAAAAATAATACGAAGTTGAGAAGACTTAGCCGCATGTCGAAACCAAAAATTAACTTGTTCAGTCCAAGTCCAGAAAACACTCATGTGCACACCTAACTAAATAGTTGCCATACGCCAAATACGCCTAGCAACATCTCCAGTGCAAAGCACATGGTTCAAAACCTCAATACGACCCAAAGGGCAACAATTACACTTAGAAACCATAGGGATACCAACAGATCTGATTTTCTCATCAACACATAGGCAATTGTTATAAGCCTTCTACATCATAATAGATTTTTTCTTAGGAAGAGAGTTACGCCAAATCCAATGAGCCCAAGGTAAAGAAGAAGCCCTAACCTAGATACAGTCCCAAGCACTTTTGATAGAGAAATTACCATCACTATCCTTCAACCAAATTAGGACATCATGCCCATCCTTCCTCCTACCCAAGAACTGACACAAATTAGAAGCTTTTTGATAACCCACAAGCCTTTCCAATAAAAAGATATCCCAACCATTATCAATGCGACGGTCTTTAATCTTTAACAAAGGTTGCTCAATGATAAAAGGTTAGAATTGCATAATTAAGTTGTTTAAATGAGTGATTTATTTTATCAAATAAAGATTGAACACTTAATTATGCATCAAATTCTAATATTAAATGCAAATTAATTAATGTCAATATTTTATATACATAAAGTTCTATATTTGCCTTTGAAAGAAATACATTTTTTATGTACTGCAGGGCATTTATGAAAATACTAAAAGAGGCTGGAACTCAAGGGAGCAAGCAGAAAATCAGCACATGCAGAAAAGGAAGATGCAGCACATGCATATGCAGAAGAAAAATGGACAGCACACACCAAAGTTAGGCCACCCACTCCCAAGTTAGGCCACCCACTCCACCATTCTTCAAAGTTAGGCCACCCACTCCACCATTCTTCAAAGTTAGGCCACCCACTCCCAAGTTAGGCCACCCACTCCACCATTCTTCAAAGTTTGGCCACCCACTCTTGATAAATGGTAGGATGCTCTCTCCTATAAATAGGAGAGAGCTCAGAAGAGAAAGGGCATCAAGGCAGTGGAGAGTTTTTGGAGTTTCAATTTTATTACCTTGTTGGAGTTATTTTGCAAGTTATTTCCTTTGTATTTTGCAAGTTATTTCCTTTGTATTTTGCAAGTTATTTACGGGGTTAATTTTTAAGTTATTAGTTTTGGAGTTTTGAGTTTATTACTTTGTGAAGAGTTTCAGTTTTTTTACTTTGTTAAGAGTTAGTTTTTAGTTTTCTTTGTTAAGGTTTTCAGTTTATATTACTTTGTTATAAGTTTCAGTTTTCATTATCTTGTTATAAGCTTCAGTTTTTATTACCTTGTTATAAGTTTCAGTTTTTATTACTTTGTTATAAGTTTTGGAGTTTAAATTTTATTACCTTGTTATAGTTTCAAGTTTATTACCTAGTGTTGGTTTCAATTTTATTACTTTAATTTAGTTTGTCTTATTTCTTCGAGTTGATATTATAGACTTTTTATTTTTTATTTCATTCTAAAGTTTATTTATATTTTCTTAGTTTTTGATATGATTCCACTTAGATTTATTTTTGTTACTAAAAATATCATGTGTAACTAATTACTAAAGCTTGGGTTGTGGAATGAGATTTAATTTATTTTAGATTCTAGTTTGATGCAATATATTATTGTTTAATGTTGATTTCACTAAATTACTAGTCGGATTCAAATGGAAAAAAGATTGCGGCTCTTGCTCTTGTTTTGTTGTTGACGTAAGGCACAACAAAAGCTTGAATTTATCAAGGTCTCTTTCGATTGATTATGAATATAAATTTGGCTAGTAAATTAGAGAATTTCTTGAGAAAATATTGCAAAAACTTGAGCTTAATTTTTATGTTCCGAATATCAATTCCTTGACTGGATTGTTAATCGATAAATTATCTAGAATCCGAGATAAAAAGAATCTCAAACCCAACCCAAGTGTTTGTTAATTTGTTTTTTTAGAAACTCTAAATTCAATTTCAATTATTTTTTTTTGGCATAGCATTTTAATTTTATTTTCATCTCACATACTCGATTCATTTGTTCCTCACAAATCTTTTATACGCTTTGATAACCCATTGTCCCTGTGGAATACGATCCTGGACTTATCCTTGATACAACTTGACACTTCTGCACTTGGAAGCACATTCTAAATCGAGTCAAGTTTTTGGCGCCGTTGCCGGGGACAACTGGTGCTTATTAGAGCATTTCTCTACTGCTAAGAGGACGTATGTGGAGCTGTGAACCTCTTCACAGCCTGGGTAACATCTAATTTTTTTTCCCTTCTCTCTGTTTATTTTTCATTGTCCTTGATCATCTGCTCTTGTTTGTATGACTGGTTGGACTAGAGACCATACATCTCGACTGTTTAAGACAGAATCATTGACATCTTTTAGCTCTGCATCATCTTCCGTTGAATCATCAGCCGACACTGATAGCATCATGGCTGAAAATGAGCATCAGGATAGGGAAGTGGGTAATCCAAACAGGACACTTAGAGAATATCTACAGCCTGTTAGGACTAGCACACCTTCTTGCATCATTTTACCTCTTAATGCAAATGCTTTTAATTTCAAACCTGGGATGATTCCATTGTTACCACACTTTCATGGTATGGAATCTGAGAACCCCTACTTGCATATCAAAGAGTTTGAAGAAGTGTGTTCCACATTCATGGATAGAACATGCACTGAAGAGGTCATAAGATTGAAACTGTTTCCATTTTCCTTAAAAGACAAGGCTAAGACATGGTTGAATGCCTTAAGACCAAGATCCATTGGGACTTGGCAAGAAATGCAAACTGAATTTTTAAAGAAATTTTTTCCCATGCATAGAACCAATGCCTTGAAAAGACAAATCATGAATTTTTGCCAAAAGGATGTGGAAACATTTTATCATTGTTGGGAACGATTCAAAGACCTTTTAAATGCATGTCCTCATCATGGATATGAGAATTGGAGGGTCATTAGTTTTTTTTATGAGGGGTTGCAACCAAAGATGAGACAATTTGTGGAGACCATGTGTAATGGAGAGTTTTTTAACAAAGAACCTGAGGAAGCTTTTGGGTATTTTGATTATCTAGCTGAAAATGCACAATCATGGGATACATCTGATGTTCATAATAGGTCGGAAAGTTCAAAGACAATTTCAGGGGGTGGGAAATATAATCTGAGGGAAGTAGATGATTTGAATGCTAGGTTGGCTATGATTTCTAAGAAATTAGAAACCATAGAATTGAAGAAAGTGAATGAAGTACAAGCTGTACCTCAGATTACCTTGAGCTGTAATATTTGTGAGGGCCAAGGGCATTCAACTAATGATTGCCCAACCATTCCAGCTTTTAAAGAAGTTCTTTTGGATCAATCTAATGCTGTTAATATGGTTGCTAAATCTTTTTCAGGTCCTTATTCCAACACTTACAATTCGGGATGGAGAAATCACCCTAATTTTAGTTGGAGGGGTGAACAAGCTGCTGTACCTGCAACCAACATAGCTGGTCCTTCACAATTTGCACCCTATACAACCCCAGGAGGTTCAGGACCATCTCAATATGCCAACCACATGGTGCCAGCTCAGAAAAAGAACCTTGAAGACAATTTCCAGCAATTATCCACCAATTTTCAGCAGCTGTCCACCAATTTTCAACAATTCATGCAAAGCCAAGCTGCTATCAACAGTCAAAATTCACAAGCAATTGCTGACATTCGAGGGTCAGTCACAAGGTTGACCACAACCATGAGCACTCAAGAGAAAGGGAAGTTCCCTGCACAATCTCAGCCTAATCCACAAGGCCAAAACCAGCAATTTCAAGGTATGGCAGGAGATCCAAATGTCAAGCAAGTCAAGGCTGTTACAACCTTGAGAAGTGGTAAGGTGATCGGCATCCCAGATCAAGAGGTAGAAAAGAATGGTAACATTTCTAAACCTCCTTCTGAAAATGAGGCTCATGGTCCTTTGGAATCTAAAAGTGTCCCAAGCACTACACTTGCACCTTTTCCTCAAAGGTTAATCCCTTTGCATAAAGATAAACATCACGCTGAAATCCTTGAAATTTTTAAGCAAGTTAGGATAAATATACCATTATTGGATGCTATTCAACAGATTCCTACCTATGCTAAATTTTTAAAGGATTTATGCACTGTGAAAAGAAAATTAAATGTGCAAAAGAAAGCTTTTCTTACTGAGCAGGTTAGTGCTATTATCCAAACCAACACTCCTCCCAAATACAAGGATCCAGGATCCCCTACCATAGCTTGCATGATAGGGAACTCAAAAATAGGCCAAGCATTATTAGACTTAGGTTCCAGTGTGAACTTATTGCCTTATAATGTTTATGTTCAGCTTGGATTGGGTGAGTTGAAATCTACTTCTATCACATTGCAGTTGGCAGATAGGTCTATAAAGATTCCTAGAGGTGTTGTGGAAGATGTTTTGGTTCAAGTAGACAAATTCTACTATCCAGTAGACTTTGTCGTACTCGACATGCAATTGACTAATCATTCTACTTTCCAAGCACCGGTTATCTTAGGAAGACCTTTCTTGGCCACTTCTAATGCACTCATAAATTGTAGAAGTGGAGTTTTAAAATTGAGTTTTGGAAATATGACCTTGGAGCTAAATATTTTTAATCTTTGCAGGCAACCGCAAGAAGTTGAAGAAGTTCATGAAGTGAATTTACTGGAAAATTTCATTGATGACAATTCTGCACATTACTTTCAACTTATTGATTCTTTAGAGGAATTTGAAGAAGATTTGAAAATAGTTGATAATATTAATGACTCATCTCTTGTTTCCTCAATAGGTCAGCAAGTTACACCACCATGGAGGCCAAAATTTGAGCAACTTCCACCATTGACATCAACTCTCAAACCTTCGGAGGAGCAATCCCCAACTTTGGACTTCAAACCTCTTCCATTGGAGTTGAAGTATGCTTTCTTAGGACCACAAAGCACTTTCCCTGTGGTAATTTCTTCTCACTTAACTAGTGAACAAGAAGATAAATTGCTAGATGTGCTTAAGAAGCATAAAAAGTCTATTGGATGGACAATGGCTGATATAAAAGGTATAAGTCCCTTGGAGTGTACCCATAGGATTTATTTAGAAGATAATGCAAAACCTTCTCGGGAAATGCAAAGAAGGTTGAATCCCACAATGAAGGAAGTGGTTAAAAATGAGGTGTTGAAATTGCTTGATGTGGGTATCATTTACCCCATCTCGGATAGCAAGTGGGTAAGTCCCATTCATGTAGTTCCAAAAAAATCTGGGCTTACCATTGTTAAAAATGATCAAGATGAATCGATTCCTACAAGAATTCCTACTGGTTGGCGCATGTGTATTGATTATAGGAAGTTGAATGCCGCCACTAGGAAAGATCATTTTCCTTTGCCTTTCCTTGATCAAGTGTTAGAAAAAGTCGCTGGACATGCTTTTTATTGTTTCTTAGATGGGTTCTCCGGTTACTATCAATTGGAAATAGCACCAGAGGATCAAGAAAAGACCACCTTTACTTGTCCCTTTGGTACTTTTGCTTTCAGGAGAATGCCTTTTGGTTTATGCAATGCACCAGCAACTTTTCAAAGATGCATGCTTAGCATTTTTTCTGACATGATTGAGAACACTCTAGAAGTGTTTATGGATGATTTTTCTGTATTTGGTGATTCATTCGAGGTTTGTTTAACCAATTTACAAGCTGTTTTGGCCAGGTGTGAAGAGAAGCAGTTGCTACTTAATTGGGAGAAGTGCCATTTCATGGTGCAACAGGGCATTGTTCTAGGACATGTTGTTTCATCTAGAGGACTTGAAGTAGATAGAGCAAAAATCGATTTGATTTCTAAACTTCCTACACCTAAGTCAATGAAAGACATTAGATCTTTTCTTGGGCATGCGGGTTTTTATAGGAGATTTATCAAAGACTTTAGCTCTACTTCTAAGCCTCTATGTAAGCTATTGATGAATGATGTAAAATTTGATTGGACACCCGAGTGTCAAGAAGCTTTTTGTCGGCTTAAAACTTTGCTAACCACTGCTCCGATTCTTCAACCTCCTGATTGGTCACTTTCTTTTGAAATCATGTGTGATGCAAGTGATTTTGCTATAGGAGCTGTTCTTGGACAGCGTAAGAACAAACTTCCTTATGTCATTTACTATGCAAGTAAAACTTTGAATTTTGCTCAAAAAAATTATTCTACTACTGAAAAAGAATTACTTGCTGTAGTATTTGCTTTAGAGAAGTTTCGTGCATATATTCTTGGTTCTCCTATAGTCATCTTTACTGACCATGCAGCTCTCAAGTATTTATTGACAAAGAAAGATGCAAAACCAAGGTTGATTAGATGGATACTTTTACTCCAAGAGTTCAATATCATCATCAAGGACAAGAAAGGAGTAGAGAATGTGGTAGCCGACCATTTGTCTAGGCTCACAGTTGCTGAAACTGAACAACCAACACCTGTTCTTGATTCTTTTCCTGATGAACATCTTATGTTGGTTGAAAATTTGCCTTGGTTTGCTGATATAGTTAATTTTCTGGTGACAGGAAAAACACCACTTCATTGGAGTGCTCAAGATATACGAAAGTTCATGCATGAGGTGAGATCGTTCTTTTATGATGATCCTTACCTTTTCAAGTATTGTCCTGATCAAATCATTAGAAAATGTGTGCCTGAGCATGAGATGCAAGCTGTCCTTTCTTTTTGCCACAGTGAGGCATGTGGGGGTCATTTTTCTGCACACAAGACAGTTGCTAAAATTTTACAAAGTGGTTTTTATTGGCCTCATTTGTTTAAAGATGCATATAGTTTCTGCAAGACTTGCGAGTCATGTCAGAAATTAGGTGCTGTCACGAAAAGAAACATGATGCCTTTAAAACCCATTTTGGTCATAGAGATTTTTGATTGTTGGGGAATTGATTTTATGGGGCCATTTCCTTCTTCTTTTGGTTATTTGTACATCTTAGTGGCCATTGATTATGTTTCAAAATGGGTCGAAGCCATACCATGTAAAACAAACGACCATAAGGTGGTGCTTAAATTTTTGAAGGAAAATATTTTTGCTAGATTTGGCATGCCTAAGGCCATCATAAGTGATAACGGCACCCATTTTTGCAACAAGCCTTTTGCTGCCCTCTTGCATAAGTATGGCATTCACCACAAAATTTCTACCCCATATCATCCCCAAACAAATGGCCAAGTTGAACTTGCTAATAGGGAAATTAAGACCATTTTGGAAAAAACTGTGAGTCCGAACCGAAAGGATTGGTCTTTGAAATTAACCGATGCATTATGGGCATATAGGACTGCATATAAAACTGTTTTGGGTATGTCTCCTTATCGGTTAATCTATGGTAAGGCTTGTCACCTCCCTGTTGAGCTTGAACACCGTGCATTTTGGGCCATCAAAAAGTTTAATTTTGATCTTGATCAAGCTGGATCTTTGAGGAAATTACATCTTTGTGAATTAGAGGAACTTCGGAGGGATGCTTATGATAATTCTAAGCTGTCCAAGGAACGCATGAAGTCTTTCCATGATAAGCATATTCAAAGAAAATCATTTGAGCCTAATCAACAGGTTTTACTCTACAATTCTCGACTTCATTTGTTCCCTGGCAAGTTAAGATCCCGATGGAGTGGCCCCTATGTGGTTAAAACAGTTTTCCCTCACGGTGCTATTGAGGTTGTCAATCCTCAAAATGGAAATGCTTTTAAGGTTAATGGTCAAAGGCTCAAGCCTTTTATTTCTAACTTTGCACCTGAGGAATCTACTCTACATTTGCTTGATCCAATTTGATGGTCATTGATTTATCCTGTTCTTTTCATTGTTTTCTTTTGTTTTGCAGTTTTTATTTTTATTTTGATTGCATTCATTTCAAGCCGTCCAGGTACTTCCTTTTTCTTCTTTCCTTCAGTTTTTCGTTGAATTTTCAATTCTTATTTTAGCTGTTTCTAGTAATGAGTTGAAAGCAGATGAAACTCCCCATTTTTTTGAATTTTACATGCTGGAAAATGTAAAAAAAAAAAAAAAAAAAAAAAAAGAGAATAAATAAATAAAGATGCTTTTACATAAACTTGAGGTTCTTAGCCTCAGTTTGGAGACGCTCATTCTCTTCATACAAAATCATGTCAGCCCTATTCATGGGAGCTGGCAAGCGGAATGAAGAACTCAATAGAGATTTCAACTGTTTATTCTGCTGCCGAAGGATTCCTTCCCTTGTATGAGACTCTTGAACAATGCGTTGAAGTACAGCAATTTGTTCTTTTAGCCTTTCAACCTCATGGTTTTTGGCTTGAACCCGCTGGGAAAAAGCAACAATGGAGGATGAGTAGCGAGTTCCGAGACTCACCAAATCATAGATAGCATCAGAGTCTGACTTATTAGCCATGCTGTTATTTTCTTGCTGCAACATGGCACCAATGGCAGCTGCAGAAAGGACAGGAGGTTGAGATGTAGAAGAATGAGCCATTGAGAAAGGGATTGAGAACTTAAGGCGAGAATGTGAAGGGATGCAGATGAGCTATAGAAATAAGAAGAAAACTTGATGCGGATTGAATGAACTTTGAGACTGATTTTATAGAGAGAGCATAAAGAACAAGTCCGGAGCCTTCAATCTCGTTTATCAACAACATCAGGCGTTTTTTTCAAATCTCCATCCACGCTTGTCGGGTCACGGACGGATCCACCGAAAAGAAAAATAAAAAAAAATAAAAAAAAAAAAAAAAAAAAAAAATTTAGTAATCTTTTGCTAATTTTCTCGTATTCTCTTTTTGCAGGTACGATTTTTGTATCTTCTTAGCAACTAACAACCTGAGTATTTCAGGTGACATCTTTCCTCTTTACTCTTTCGTTTCAATATATGTTCTGCAGTGTTTATCTTGTTTCAATTCATACCTGAATAATATATGTTGTCGAACATTCATTTGCTGAACATTGAGGACAATGTCAAATTTAGTTGGGGGGAGAGTTTTCTGTTAAAGTTTTTTTTTGTTGTTGAAGATGTGTTAGTAAAAAAAAAAAAAAAAAAAAATGATTTGTTGAAGTATTGGAACATGTGGAATGTAGTGCAAATATGAGTATATGTCAAAAGAGGGACTTATCCATTTTATTTAGTTGTTAAACCAAGGGAAAGATGTTCAGAGTTTTGCTAAAACACACACAACACATACCCGGAAGGCCTAGAAAGATTACATTGAGTCATTGTTGGTTGATTTACACTTCAATTGTTTGAGACTCTAATGAACCATATCCTAATGGCTTAGGAAGAAATTTGAATTAAATGAGAAAAGGGACAAGCCAGGGATCAAAAAAAAAAAAAAAAAAAAAAAAAAAAAAAAAAAAAAAAAAACAAAAACAAAAACAAAAACAAAAAAAATTACATTTGTGTAGTGGAAAAGGCTGCCTATTACCGGGGTCCTTACAAAAGAAGTAGGCGCCTTTCAAAGTGTAATAGCGTGAAAGCCACCGCTACAATGGTTTTGAATTAGAGTAAGACCATGTGGTTTTCTCAGATTGATTGTTGTGATTGAAACTGTTAATGTCTCCTGGTAGTCGATCTTGGAATTCTAACCCCATTTCCATGCACTTGAAAGAAAGCAAGCTTGTTACATGTAATTCCCTTGGTTGATTAACTAAATTGTGTATAAATCTCTCAATTGATACGAAATTCAGATTAATCTATCTCCAGTGTTCTTAAACTCAACAAATCTATTTTCATGGCATGTGATTCTCAGATTTCTCAAGTTGACCTTTGCATGAATTCATTCGCTTTATTTGCTAGAGTCTAGCAAAAAGCTAGTTGGGGGGTGTGATAAAAGGTTAGAATTGCATAATTAAGTTGTTTAAATGGGTGATTTATTTTATCAAATAAAGATTGAACACTTAATTATGCATCAAATTCTAATATTGAATGCAAATTAATTAATGTCAATATTTTATATACATAAAGTTCTATATTTGCCTTTGAAAGAAATACATTTTTTATGTACTGCAGGGCATTTATGAAAATACTAAAAGAGAATGGAACTCACGGCTGGAACTCAAGGGAGCTGCAGAAATGCAGACATGCAGAAAAGGAAGATGCAGCACATGCATATGCAGAAGAAAAATGGACAGCACACACCAAAGTTAGGCCACCCACTCCCAAGTTAGGCCACCCACTCCACCATTCTTCAAAGTTAGGCCACCCACTCCCAAGTTAGGCCACCCACTCCACCATTCTTCAAAGTTAGGCCACCCACTCTTGAGAAATGGTAGGATGCTCTCTCCTATAAATAGGAGAGAGCTCAGAAGAGAAAGGGCATCAAGGCAGTGGAGAGTTTTTTGGAGTTTCAATTTTATTACCTTGTTGGAGTTAGTTTGAAGTTTATTACTTTGTTAGTTTCAAGTTTTACTTTGTTGTTTTCGAGTTTTTACCTTTGTAGTTTTCAAGTTTATTACCTTGTTATAGTTTCAAGTTTATTACCTTGTTATAGTTTCAATTTTATTTCTTTAATTTAGTTTGTCTTATTTCTTCGAGTTGATATTATAGACTTTTTATTTTTATTACATTCTAAAGTTTATTTATATTTTCTTAGTTTTTGATATGGTTCCACTTAGATTTATTTTTTTTACTAAAAATATCATGTGTAACTAATTACTAAAGCTTGGGTTGTGGAATGAGATTTAATTTATTTTAGATTCTAGTTTGATGCAATATATTTTAATGTTGATTTCACTAAATTACTAGTCGGATTCAAATGGAAAAAAGATTGCGGCTCTTGCTCTTGTTTTGTTGTTGACGTAAGGCACAACAAAAGCTTGAATTTATCAAGGTCTCTTTCGATTGATTATGAATATAAATTTGGCTAGTAAATTAGAGAATTTCTTGAGAAAATATTGCAAAAACTTGAGCTTAATTTTTATGTTCCGAATATCAATTCCTTGACTGGATTGTTAATCGATAAATTATCTAGAATCCGAGATAAAAAGAATCTCAAACCCAACCCAAGTGTTTGTTAATTTGTTTTTTTTAGAAACTCTAAATTCAATTTCAATTATTTTTTTGGCATAGCATTTTAATTTTATTTTCATCTCACATACTCGATTCATTTGTTCCTCACAAATCCTTTATACGCTTTGATAACCCATTGTCCCTGTGGAATACGATCCTAGACTTATCCTTGATACAACTTGACACTTCTGCACTTGGAAGCACATTCTAAATAGAGTCACTCAAGAACAGGATACTAGGAACTAAGAGGACCCCCTCATCCCAATTGTCAAACCAGAAAGACATGTTCCTCTCGCGTGCAATCCACTTGGAATTATTTAAGACCTCTGGGATACATCGGACAATGGATTTCCAAAATCGAGTGCCATTTGTAGGCACCAAAAGAGATAAATGATTGTCTTGAACGTACTTCACTCTAAAAAAATCAGCCTATAAGGATTGACCCTTAAGAGATGCCAAATGAATTTCATATGAAGAGCCCCGTGGATATCCTCAAAAGCACAAATGCCCAAACCACCTTCCTCAATAGGCATATAGATATTTTTCCAAGAAATCCATTTTCTCTTGCCTTTACCTTCACACTCACCCCAAAAGAAAGAACTCTATTCAAAATCCTAATCACAATATGAGGGACATGTAAAATAGCCATAAGATGAAGAGCTATACTCGAAAGAACATGGCGAAGTAGAATTATTCGACCACCAACAAAAAGCATTTTCATCTTCCAACCCACAATTTTCTTATTAATTTTACAAATTAGCTCAGCAAAATCACTTGCTTTAAGTCTTCCCACCACAATAGGAACATCCAAATACTTAAAAGGGAAAAGGCCTTAAGAAAAATCAGTGATGCGAAGAAGAGAAGTTTTAAAAGCCTCTCATTAATCACCTGTTCTAGAACAATGGTATCAATTTATTTATACATAAATGCAAACACATATTTAGCTAACTAGATCACTAAATTTACTACATTGAATTATGCATATGTAAATATTTGGGTTGCTATGAACAATAACACTACATCTTTAGAGATCTATTATTCACCATCCATCCTTTATTTTACTACTTTTTTTTCTCTCTCCTCCCACTTGCTCTCTCTCTCACCCTTCATATATAAATAACACAATTGGTATATATTTGTAGATCTTATGTAGTGAATTTTAATTACAAAAAATATAAAAAAGTTTATTTTTGGAAAAAGATTAATAATAATAAAATAATAATTTATTATTATTTTGACTCAAAGATGCATAATCTAATGGGGAAGTTTTTATTGAATGACAAAGACAATCTCCAACCTATGTGATTTTGCATATGCATATAGAGACACCAATGTCAATGCTCTAGCATTGGCATTGGACTAGCCAAATGCCAGTGAAATCTAAAATATTGCTAAGTTTTGTATAAATGACCTGCATTGGACTAACTAAAAGCCTTTAACTTAGACTTTGAGTTGTAGTAACTCTAAAGGAATTTTCAAAGTTGGAGAGTCACTATTCACCCATAAAAACTATATTTTATTCACAAATAATCAACAAGGCTTTATTAAATTCTTTTTAAAAATTTCATTACTAAACAATGCTATATTATGTCCGGATTTTTTAAGATATATTTTTTTGTAAACAAGGCTATATTATGTTGGATAATTTGGTTGATATCAAAAATAGTTGAGAAACAATAACTTTAAGTAAAAATTAAATTATTAGTTAATATATAGAGTGTATTTGTAAAATATAATATATATATATATATATTATTAAAATACATAATATTATATTCTTATTTAGACTTTGGGATGGATAGTCTAATGGAGATTAATATTCAATAATTTTGGCTTTAGCCAAAATCTCAACTTTTAATCAAATTTTGAATTTTACTAGGAAGAAGCCACCAAAATGGCAACATCGGGCAATTGTTTGTTGCTTTCATTTCATTTAGGGGCTGTTTAGATTCATAAAATCATTTCATCTCAATTAATCTTATTAATATCATTATTACAATTTTTTCAAATTCTCACATAAAATATAATAAACAATTTAATTCTTTTCAAATTTTAAAATAATATTATTATTAAAAAAATAATATTCTAATAATAATTTAATCAACTTTCATCCCAACTCACTATCCAAACCATACCTTAATATTTTTATCCAGGAAATAATTATATCTTCATAATTGTGACACGGCATCCTCTTCAAAGTGATGTATAAGACTCGTAACCGCACAAGGCATTGGAGCTCTTCAAAACACGCTTTGCTCCTCTTGTGTTCCTCCCTTCACATTCCAAATGTACCAACTGTACATGTGACTAATCCAATATTACCCTCTTTCTCCAGAAGATCAAGGCAATCAGGAATTGGTCCCCTACTTCTCCTGATATTACCCTTTCTCCTATTTCGTGCTCTTCTAGGGTTAGTGTCGTATGACAGCCGCTGGGGCTCCTCCTGGTTCTTCAGCGACAGCTGGGAGGCAGTGCATGTTAGCATATTTGGTGGCACAAACCCCATAACTGCTACCTGAGATTGATGTCCTGCTCCGTCTAGCCAAAACCATTGATGGACATATCTGTGTTCTATTTTCCAAGGAGGAAATCGAAAAATCTACTGCTTAGTTTAGATTCTCAATGGTCCTCAAGTTTCTTAGGCAGCGTCCATCCCTTGATGTGATTAGAGTGTTCATCTGAAATTGCTGGGGATTAAACTCACAACCGATGGTTTGAGCAATGAGGAAACCTCAAAATGTGTTCGTGCGACTCACCAATGAGGCTGATTTTGTGAAGGCAATGTTGAGGGAGGCTATTGATGTAGATGGGGTTCCTTACCATGGGTTTCATTGGCACACTGATTTTGATGAGGATTCAGAGTCTTCCTTGGTGCTGGTGTGGGTTTTCTTCTTTGGATTACCACCTAACTATTATTATGAATCCTTTTTTATGAATATCATTGCACTGTTGGGTCGGTTTCTACGTCGGGATAATGCCACTAAATGTGTGACAAGAACAGATGGGGCACATGTTTGTTTGGAACTCGATGCGGCAAAAGATCCCGTAAAGGGAATTTGGATTGGCAATCTGCACCATGCTTCAAGCTTTTACATAGTGGTTGAGTATGAGACACTCCCTACTTTTTGTTCTAAATGTTATATTCAGGGGCATAATTTAAAAACATGCAAATGGACGAAAGGTGGCTTTAAGGTTGTTGATCGTAAGAAGAAGGGAATTGCAAAAGAAGCAGAGAAGGTCATGAATATGTGGAAGTTGAAACCTGCTGCGGATGACAAAAATATGGAAGGGGCTATGACTCTTGCTGATGCGCCAAAGGGGACGTCATTGTCGTTGATGAAATTGATGGGGGATTTTCGATCTCCTGAAGAGCTTGTGAACGACGCTGGTGCTGATGGGGGAATGACTGGAAGTGTGGAAAAGGATTTGGTTGGTTCGAGTTATTTCAAAATACAGGGTGATAGTGTAGATTATGATGGTATGGCACTTGTACGTGGTAAGCAGGTATCGATGGTAGAGGACCATGTAGTACGTAACATCCTGGATATGTAGGTTTGTGATATGCCAATTAAGAATTTTGATGTTGATGCTTTGGTGGCTAAAAAGGTGGATTTACCTGGGGCTGGTTCCAGCTCATTGACAATACAAAATTCGGGTGGGAACCATGAGGAGATAGCAGTAGTGTTCGAAGCTGAAGTTCTTGGAGGCCAGCAGAGTTTTCGTAATGTTGGATCTGGTATAGTGGCTACCAATCAGGATGTGGAGAGGGTGGATCCATGTGGTATGATGGTCATAGAGGAGTTGGTTGATTAGGTGACAAGGGATGGGGCATTACTTGACTATGTGGAAGATGGAAGGTTGGGGTCTTTGGTTGTGATAATTCCAGTTGAGAGGGTGGTGTTGCAGCCTGAGGGAATGGTTGAGGATTACGTCTCAGGATCCGATGAAGACAGGGTAGAGCACCTATGTAAAAATAAAGAGTACCCATTTGATGGGGATGCTATAGTGGCAAACAATGTAAGTAGGGGTCGACATACTCTCAGGAGCTCATCTTGGGTTCCTAGCAAGCCAGCTCGGATGAATTTATGATTTGTAAACCTCTCTTTTGGAATATCCGTGGTGTTCGATCATCACGGAGATGTCTATGTAAATTGGTAAGGAAGCTCCAAGTTAATTTCATTATGTTAGCTGAGCCTTTTGTTGATGAAAGTCAGTTGGATGTTTTGAAAAATTGTTTAAAGTTCGATTATGGTTTTTCTAATCAGAGTGTTGGTGGGAAATTATGGCTATTATGGAAAGATGGTTTAGAGGTTTCAGTTAGTTAATATAGTGCTCAGCATGTGTCTGTCTTGCTGAAGGATACCTCTCACTCTGTTGTGGTTTCTATGGCCTATGCAAAATGTAACTATATGGAGAGGCATGATCTCTGGAGGTTGTTACAGTTGGATGCCGTGCAAGATATTCCTTGGCTATGTCTTGGTAATTTCAATATTATTCGCGGGGATGGTGAATGTAGGGGTGGTAGACCTCAGTCTAGAATGGCAATGGATGAATTTAATGATTTTATTATGGCTTGTGGGTTCACTAAAATGAAGTCAATGGGGGCCAAGTTTTCTTGGTGTAATGGGCAACAAGGTTTAGCTAGAAGCTTGTCGAAACTGGACCAATGTCTTCTAAGTGCGTTTGGGTACGGAGAGTACCTCAACTCTCCTCAACACTTCTCACTACTATTCATTACTTTATTATTACTTCTCACCTACTTTTACTACTATTCATTACTTTTTACCTACTTTTTATTACTATTTATTACTTTATTATTACTTTTTACCTACTTTTTACTACTACAACTCTCCTCAACACTTCTCAACACCCAAACCCTAAATCCTTTGGCTATGGATTTACTACAGGATGCCTTGTGTAATTATTTGCCTCGCTCGACATCGGATCATGCTCCAATGTCCTTTGTTTTAAAGTCTCAAGCATGTAGATATGACCCATCATCATTTAAGTTTCAACAAATGTGGGTGTCCCATGAGAAGTTTAGAGAGGTTGTGCAAGGATCTTGGTAGGCTCCAATTGATGATGTGGGTTGTCCTATCTAGCTACTAAATTAAAAAAGTTGAAAGTGTTTTTGAAAGATTGGAATCGTAGAGTTTTTGGGCAGATGGAGAAAAATATTTGTGAGTTGGAGAAGCATATAGAAAGAATTGAGGGTCAATTGCAAGCTAGCTTCTCTGAAGTGGAGACAGAATTATTAAATGCCAAGGAAGAGATTGCGGCGTGGCTTCTCAGAGAGGAGATGCGGTTATCTCAATAGGCTAGAACTGGGTGGATGGAGAAGGGCGAGGCCTCCGCTCAGTTTTTTAAAACATTTGCTTCTATGAATAAGATGATTGTGCAGGAAATGCGACTCCGAGACGGTTCTTATCTATCTTCCCCGGAGGCTATCCATGCTGGGGTTGTGGATTTCTTGAGTGATTTCCTAAAAGCAAGACCAAGGAGCCCCCCAACCCCCCCGCCACCCCCGGCGGATTTATCATTGTTTGTGCATAATGTTGTTACAGAAGAGGAAAACAATATTTTTCTTCAGCTCCCTTTAATCCAAGAGGTGAAAGAGGCTATGTTTTCTATTCTGACGGATAGTAGTCCAGGTACAGATGGGTTTGGGTCTAGGTTCTATTGTTTGTGTTGGGATATTGTGAACGCTGATGTGGTGGCAGCAGCTCAGGAATTTTTTAGTGGATCCCCTCTTCCCAAATTCTACTCGGCCTCATATATTGTGCTTCTTCCAAAATTGCCAAATCCAACTGGGTTTGACAAATTTAGACCCATCAGTTCGTGTTCCATGATTTACAAGGTATTCTCCAAAATTCTGGTTCATAGATTGTCACATATTTTAAATAACCTTATTTCTCCGTAGCAGGGGCTTTCTTACCTGGAAGAAGCATATTTGAGAATGTTACGTTGGCTTAAGAGATGATTCATTTATTGAATAAGCATGTTCGTGGTGGCAATGTTGTAATTAAAGTGGATATGGCTAAAGTGTATGACAATGTTGACTGGGATTTCTTATTATAGGTCATGTCCTCTTTTGGTTTTGGCTCTCGGTTTTGTGAGTTAATCAAACAATGTATTTCCACTCCATGGTTCTATGTGGTTATGAATGGCACAATGAAAGGTTTCTTTCCCAGTGGGCATGGCTTGAGGCAAGGGGATCTTTTATCTCCATATTTGTTTATTCTTGTGGAAGAATTGTTATCCAGATTGTTGAAGCATAAATTTGGCTATGGGATGATAATTCCATTTTCTCACCCTCAGGGTGCTCCTCTTATATCTCATTTATTGTATGCTGATGACATTGTTGTGTTTGCCAATGGAGGGAAGTCATCGCTTCATGCTATTAGGGATGTCTTTGCTTAGCATGAAGATTGGTCTGGTCAGGTTGTGAGTACAGAGAAGTCTTCTATTTTTTTCTCTAAGCATTTTACAAGTTCTCAAAAAAGGCATTCCTTGAGAATTATTTCTTTCTCAGAGGGCTCCTTTTGGCGAAATATTTAGGCACGCCTTTGATTTTAGGAAGGCTGAAAGTGACTCATTTTGATGGGCTAATGCACCGGATTTGGGGCCAACTTGAAGGATGGCAAACGAAATTCCTATCGTCTAGTGCTCGCATTTTGTTGTTGAGGCATATTGTGGCAAGTATACCGATCCATCTCTTTTCTATTTTGTATGATCCTAAGGCTATGGTGGCAAGTCTTAATCGGCTCATGAGTACTTTTTCTGGGGCTCCTACAATGGTAAACCAAAAAAAAAGAGAAGGGTTTCTTGTGCTAGAGTGTGTACTCCGATTCTTGAAGGGGGCATGGGGCTACTGAAATTTGAAGATTTGCAGGTGTAACTCTTTATGAAGTTTGCATGGAATCTTCTAACCCAAAATTCTGTTTGGGTTAATTTCTTTAAGGCAAAATATGTCAAGGAGAGGCATGCCTCTTTGATTGAGGCTAATAAGGGTTCTTTATTTTGGAAGCGAATAGTAGATGTGCTACCTAAGGTGTTGTGTAATTCCGTGTGAAAGGTAAGGGATGGTCGAGTCTCCTTTTGGAGGGACAACTGGTTGTCATCTGGTGCTATTATAGATTCTTGTGAGATCTTGGAACTTCCTCTTCTCACAATAAGGGAGTGTTGAATTCAAAATGGGTGGGATGTGGAACTTCTAAGAAGACTAGTGGGGGAATCCAAACTTAAGGAAATTTTGACATGTTTAGGTGAGCATAAAGACGGGGCAGATATCCTGATTTGGAAACCGAGTTTGAATGGTAAGTTTTCCTCGAAATCGGCTTGGTAATGTATTCGTGTTAGGGCTCCAAAATATGAATGGGCTCGTTGGATTTGGTAATCAGCACTTCTAAAGAAGTATTCGGTTACATTGTGGAAAGTTTTGAATTTTTACCTAAGTGTGGATGCGCGTATTAAAGAGTTGAAAATTCTCGTAGTTTTTAAATGTGAATGTTGTGTACAGGGCTGTCTGGAAGATCAAGATCATGTCCTAGCCACAGGTTCTCTAGCAGCGAAAATTTGGCGTAGGGCGTCTTCTCAAAAAGGTACGTTGCTTGGTTTGATTCCAATTATTTTAATGTGGTCTCTTTGGGTGTGGTGGTGTAAAGTTCGTATGGAAGGGAAAAATGTTTCTATGCAGTCGTTGTGGTGTGTAATTAAAGCTGCAATTGCATGGGGAGGATTACGTCTGAGGGCGAGTAAAAAATTGGAAAATGGTGACGCTCAAATATTGGATGCTTTCTCAATTCCAGTTAAAGCTCCTTAACATAAGCTGGTTTGTTTGGTAAAGTGGTGTAAACCAAATAAGGGGTGGTTTAAGTTGAATGTTGATTAGAGTTTGTTGGGCAATCCGGCCTGCATGGGGCCGGGTGGCATTATTCGGGATGATCGAGGATATTTGAGGTTGGCTTTTGCTAAGGAGTTGGCTCATGGTTATAATAATGAAGCGAAACTATTAGCTCTTTATTATGGGCTGAAACTATGCGATGAGTTGGGTTTGAATAGAATTGAGATTGAGCTTGATTCCTTACTTATAGTTAATTGGTTGGAAAAAAGTAGATGTGGCATTTGGTATCTTAAAGATTATTGGGATGAAATTCAAGAGATCTTGTCTACTTTGCAAGTCAAGATCAATCATGTTTATAGAGAAGGAAATTTAGGAGCTGATGTTCTTGCTCGTCTGGCCTCGACTCATCAGTCTAGTATGTGGTTTAATTTTGATGATGTTATGTGGAAGCTCAAAGGTATTTTAAAGGCGGTTAAATTAGATCTTCCTTCATTGAGGCCTTAAGTTGGTGGTGGTTGGCCGTTGGCATCGAGTGGGTTCTGGGTGTTTATTATTTTCAGAATAAGGTTGTGCTAGGAGTTTGAGGATTATGTTTTTAGTTACACTTGGGTTCGAGTGTTTTTTTTTTTTTTAATTCCTCTCATTCAAGTGTTTTATTGTTACACGGTATTCATTTGTCATAAGTGAGGATTTATTAATAAATTTGGGATAGGAGTTACTCTTGAACTTGTGGCCCTGACTCTTCTTAAAAAAAAAATGTGACTAGTCCAAAACTTCTAAACTGGACAACTTAATTATGACTCCAGTTTGAACCACTTTCAATCATTAAGTCCCACCTAAGTTTAGATGCCTTAAGTTGTTGAGTTGCTGCAACCCTGTTGGCAATTCTCTAATAAGAGTGCCAGAGAGATCAAGGATTGAAGTCTGCTGAGCCTTTCCAGCAGGGGCAATTCTTCGAGATCCTTGCAATTACTCAAAAGAAGAGCACGAGGGGTCATCCAGTTGAAGTAGAGAAATAGACAATGACTTGATGCAGGTTTGACTGATATTCAAGACTCTCAGTGCTTCAAATCCTTCCAAAACTCTCGCTGGAACTCGGTCAAGGCCAGGATTACCTTGTAGTAGCAAAGTTGATGTCTCTAACAATGAATCATAGAATCATGTAGTCTTTCATGAAAGAAATGCTTTTGAGAGAATTTGATAGCTTAGTAGTAGAAATCTCTTTCAACCAATTCCTTAAACGAACAAGGGATTTACTTCCCTCCTCGCAGATTGATGCAATCCATATGCTAACATCATGAACAATGTCATGCATCTTCACAGAGGAATCATCTTCTAACAAACAGGAGTCCTTCAGATTTGCAATTAAACTAATTCCTCTACTGTATAAATCCTCTTAGTTTTCTGGTCCATCTATCGAACCTTCCTCCAACCAGTATCATACTAGTTCACCTATTTTAATTGAGAAGTCCTATGGAAACAAAGAGCAAAACAGGAAACAAGTTTTCATGTCATTACCTTCTAATGAGTCGTGGCTCCACTTCAAATGTGCAATTGCCAAGTCCAAAGTTTAGCTAGAATCTCACCTTTTGGCCATAGCATCAACTTTTAGCTAGATGAGTCCACATTGGATTGGCCATCTTAAAGGTAAAATAATAATATAATATTACATATTTTAATAATATTTGATTATTTTTTTTATATTTTACAAATACACTCTATATATTAATTAATAATTTTATGAAAAAAATAAAATGTGATAATTTATTTTAATGTTGTACTTATATGATTTATTTCAATGTGGTAATTTATTTCAATGTGGTAAAGAGAGAGGGGGAGGTTGATGAAAAGAATAAAATAATTGGATTTATGGTGAACAGTAACTCTCCAACAATGAAGAGCCATCTTAATTTACTATAGCTCAAGTGTTGAATTTTGGACTTTTGGCTAGTCCAAGGTGGAGGCTTTTTCTTACATCTAGCTAAAGTTTGGACTTGCATTGGCATTTGGCTAGGCCATTGCCAATGCTTTAGAGCTTCTCCTCAATGCTTGATTCAAAGCATGGTTCCACAACTCAAGCTTAGCAGTTGTTTGGATTAAGAAATCATCTCATTTTATCCTCTCAACTTTTTCAAATTATCGCACAAAATATAATAAATAATTCAATTTTTTCAAATTTTAATTCAATTCTTTCAAATCCTAAATAGTTCTTCTACACATAACTGACCTTGCGGAACTGGTGTGTAACCGGCTGACGTGGCAACGTCTGTTAGTAATTTAAAAAGAAAAAAAAATGAAAAAATGAAACAAGAAGCTTTCAATAGAAGAAGAACTAGCATATGAGCCAACAACTGAAGAAGAACAGCTGAAGAAAGTAGAACGACTAGACTAAAATTTAAAAGGAAGGACTAAGACTGAAGGAAGAAGGAACGATTGAAACCGGTGTAGCATTTTGATTGAAGAACGCGAGGTACCATCTCACTACAAAGAATATATATTTTTATACATAGATTTATATATGCCCTTAGTAATTTTGGAGGAGAGTTTTTTTAATTGCTGGAACACTCTTGCCCAAAATGATGGCAAAATGGAATGTCATTTATAAAAAGTAGCGATTAGCGATGGGCTGGAGAGGGATTTGAACAAGTTCAAAGATGAAAGGTGGCTGAATGCTGGTGGTGGGGGTGGTGGCTGCATAGATTAAACATCGATTTGTTTTTAATCGTGTACAAATTTCAATACAAAACAAGAATAAAACAAAGCCCATGGAAGTTTGAAAAAAAATTGGAGGTCATAATATATTTCTCACTTTGGACTGACCATAGTAAATTAAATGTGGTGCTACTTGATGCTAACCACAACTTGTGTGGAGTAAGAGGTCATATTTGATGTTTCTCAAGCATATTATTATTGTACTAATAAAATTTATTTAGTATACCCAGAGTGTGCTAGATGGCTCAAACTTGGACACTAGCAGAGCCTAGCTCGAACCACCAATGGTTGGGACTCAAGAAAGTGAAATAAAAAGTTTAAAACAGATTGCATATTATTTGGACCATTAAGAAACTACGTCGTTCATTATTTGCATATTTTACAATATATATACCCACCAACATAAAGATCACATCTAATATTTGCATATTATTCATTACATATGCCACTTAAGTTGGATGGAACACAGCCTAAGAGTATGTATAGGACAACCTAATCGAGAAAGAAGTTCTTGAAAAGTAATAATCCATGTATTGAACTTGTATTTGGTCTATTGTAATTCTTGGAGATAATTCATATTTATTGGGTAGTTTTTTATTAGTTGGCAATGTAATCAAATAGTGTAAACTGTGATCATCCCAATTTGCAATGAGAACTCTATAGACAAAATGCATATTGTGTATGACATTGACAATGTAAGCTATGTATTTTGGTACTATAGTTGTGTAGTACATTGCATCTTGAACAGAGTCGCTCAATTGCTAATAAAATAGAGTCGCACAATTGCTAAAATCACCATGGGCAAAAAATTGTTAAAATAACATCATAAGGATTTTATAAGAAGTTACAAAAGTGGGTTCCCATATTATAATACATCACAATGCATTTTTTGGTACAAACACAAGAAAATATTGCGTTCACAACAATCCTATCAAATAATATGAAATGAGTACAGCAAAGCCCTAGTACACTCAGAGTCGTGCCTAAACACCACACTTCAGCTTGTTGCTTCAACATCTCGAGTACAACAAAGCCCCATCATCCAACTAAAAAGTTGGCATAGCTGCAAGGAAATTGAGGAACTTGAATGCCACAGATCTACTTATTGCTTCAAGCCATAATGCCTTGGACAACTGCTCCATCATTTAGTCGTTCATATCCCTCTCCCTCCTTCAAGATCTTTTTTAGAACCTTCTTGTCTCTGGTTATATTAGAAACATCCTTCCAAGAGACCAACTCAATAGTTATCTCGGGGGTAGCATTTGGAGGCACAACACCTTCATCACCAGTGCTGGTCGACCTGACTCCCCAAATGCATCTAGGAAAAGTAAGAATAAATTTGATAAATAATTGCCAATACGGTTATCAAAATAGAACATAGAAGTTAAATATGTCCTGACTAATTTTGGAGAGAGTTTTTCCAATTCCTGGAACACTCTTGCCCAAAATGATGGCAAAATGGAATTTCATTTATAAAACGTAGCAATGGGCTGGAGAGGGATTTGAACAAGTTGGCAGGGTTTTTGGTCCACGTTAACCATGGAACCCAACTGTTACAAATATGGGGCATGTTGCTTAAGCATGAAATAATATTAGTCAAGACTCCACCATGAGAGTGTGAAAACGGGTCCTAAAGTTGTAAAAAAATGCTCTCATCCAAAAAATAAAGAGCTATCTTCATTGACGTGACATAATTATATTCAAGGTCCTTTTCCAAAAGATCAAGCTGTTGTTGGCCTTTGACAATGTTCTTGATCGTAGAATAGATAGAGCCACAGATCAGAAACTGACCAGTTTCTACGAATGCTCTACTGACAAGCGAAGCCACCACTTCCATACACCGGAAATTTTGCCTTGGAAAAACTCACAGCCACCACTTCCACCATTTTATAAACTTTTAATACTTTCTTCATATTGTAAAACTCTCGTTATTACAAAATAGATCTGACAAAGTACATTAATTTACGTTAATGTAAAAATAGATCTGACGACCTACCTTCACTAATCAGGTACCGGACTGGAATTCCACAGCATTTGTCTCAATTCCATCTTCTATATGGTGTAACTTGTCACAATCCGTCTGTTGTCGGTCTCAAAATGGTACCAATCTCGAGTTATATATGTATTTTTACTTCTCCCACCATTTGTAATTTTAATTTAGTTAATTATTTTTTGCCCATGAAAAAGAAAATAGAACTGTATATTCTTGCCAAGCTATTATTCGTAATTAATGAACTCATTGCTTCATTCCAATCAACAGATAACCTCTACAGTTTAGGAGAGGGGGAAAAAAGAATGAAAAAGATCAGATAGTTACAACTTAACAAGTATACTTCATTAAATTTGCCATAGCATCTAATAGTTGTAACAAGTATACTTCATTACATTTGCCATAGCATCTAATCACATGATATTTCCAGGAATCTTTAAGTTTAAAAGGAGTTAAAGACAACTTTCATTTCTTTTTGGGTTTTGAGAAGATTGATATCCTTCCAAGAAATCCAGATGCCTTTGATGAATTTCTTTCTTTAGAGAGATTCGTAGAGTCTCTAAAGGCACCCATATCATCTCCAGAGCACTCTCGATCATCATTATGCTTGACATCTCTTAAGCACCGTAGCAATTCCCTTGCACTCACCTTGCCATTGTCACTACCATTGACGGATATATCACAAAGAGCAGAAATGACATCCTCCTGCATGCGCATGACTAACTGACGATACTGAACACGATGAGAGCACAGTGAAAGGAGAACAGATACTGCATTTTCTTGTTCCTCAAGACTGCCAGTTGCAACTAGTGCAGCAACAGATGCAACACAACCATTAGTTTCAGCAATAGAAACCCTACCTTCATCTGTACGGCACAAATTCTTCAATATAATCACACAATTTCCTGCAAGAGTGCTGTCAACTAAGAAAGGAACCAATTTTGGGATACATTCCAAAGACACAATGTGAGAGCAGATATCACAATTTGAGGACAAATTGCACAGAATTTTGATAGCACGTTCCTGGCAATCTCTATTGTCGGAGTCGAGCATCTTCAGGATGGAAGTTATAGCACTAGATGCTGCAATTTTGTCCTCGCAATGTGGGTCACTTGACAAAAATTCCAGTATGTCTAGAGCTTCTTCTGTTACTTCTGAAATAAGAAAAGTAGCCAAGAGACTAAATGCTTCTTCGCATAAGTATGAGATCCCAGTTCTGCATCAAGCAACACAAAGTGATCATAGTATGCATGTGAGCTCAAGAATAAAGGAAACATAGCTGCATTTAAAATCCAATGTGAATTCAGGATAAGGAATTACAGAAGAAAACTAAAATTACATGGTGCAAAAAAACCAAAAAAAAAAAAAACCCTTATGCAGGGAAGTAGGTTGGGACCTAAACCAACAAAGATTCTTACAGCAAATCACCTCGTCAACTGGCTAAAGAATTGAAAGAAATTCACGTCGAATCGAGTGATGTATTTAACTTGCCAACCAGTTTAACATGATAATAACAACCTTAAATCAAGAGATGCAAGTTGCATTTGAACATGATGCATCGTAAGGAATACCCATCAACAATGACTAGATACCTGTTTTTGAGCACAAATGCCGACAACAACTGAGATCCAGTTTGCTGAGCTTTTACATCATGCAGATGAAGTGCATGCCTCAAAAATCTAACAAGGGGTCTAACAAAATTGTCGGATGACATAGAATGACATGCTTGGTCACTTTCATTCAGTTGGTTTTTGGCATCTTCAACAACTTTGCACTGGCTTTCCCACTGAAGTTCAGCCAGTTTAGATAGATATTTCGTATCTATCTCATGTATCTTTGCATAAGAGTTGCTTTTTTGCTCCTCTTTTGTCGACATAGTGTGTGATGAATCCAAAGCATAACTTTGTGATGAATCCAAAGCATAACTTTGAGATGAATCCAAAGCACAACTAGAATCTAAAGATCCAACTGACACATTGCTGAGATCCACTGGAAGACGAAGATCATTCATAGAAGTGCCAAAGCTAACAATGGAAGTTGAAGAAGTTTCCCAAGCGTGAACTTCTGATATCATAGTTGGGTCAGGAATGGTGACTGCATTCGCTATGCACCACTTTGATATTAAATCCTTCATGGCCGTGTTTGGAGTCAATGACAAATGGGCCAGTTTCATTTTAGTCTTTGGGCATATTTCATTACCGCCATCAAACCACTTCTGTATGTTCATCCTCTCAAATGTTTGTCCAGAAGCAATTACAACAGGATCATGCATCAATCTTGAAGATATAGGACACTTAAATTCCTCAGGAGGTATAGCTCTACTTGAGAAGTCAATCTGAACCTCATGAAGCTGGCATCCGATCCGGGATTCCACTTCCACAGATTGGCTATAGGTTGAACTACGTCCACACTTCTCAAATGCAATTGCTTCTTCATGCTGAACACAGCCATTTGCCAATGGCTCTTGCAGGATTAAGTGTCCATACTTCTTTAGTAGATGCAAAAGTGAATTTAAAGTATCTTTTTCTTTTCGGTTACTGTACTTAACTTCAAGAAGCTTCTTCTTGATGGAATGTTTCTCTCTTCGGATAGCATCTGGGGATGTGATATCAAGCATTGAAGCTGCCAATTGAAGAGCTTTAATCTCAGAGGTTTCCATTAAGTCTGATGCAGAAGCACGCTGCAGGAGAAATCTTCTGACGGCCTTGATAGCCTCTTCTTCAGATGAGTTCAGGGTAAATTTTGCACCCGTAAGATCATCCATGATGTGAGAGATCTGTAAATGAGAGAGTTAATCATTGGCATCACCAAGTAACTGAACTCAGAAAAAGTTCCTATTTTTTCATTTTTGGGTAGAAAAAAAGGAAGAAATTACGAAGTAAATATAGACAAGTTGATACCAACATGGTGTTTGGGATCATGAAAACTCCCATCAGAATGTTGCTGCAGATTAAAACGTAGGGCAAAGAAGGATTTGTGTGAAGTGGGCAGAGGGGAAAATAATTAACAAGCAGACCAAAGGCAAGCAAACCGAGAATGGGACTACATCCTCTTCAAATTCTTCCAAATTGGGATATAAGTGTCAGAAACCAGAGAATTGCTTATTGGATCAGTTACAGCCATATAACTAGCATGTTCTATAATCCAGGAAAATAGATTTATATATTTTAAAACTTTATATAACTGAGGAACAGCTCTGATAGTTTATCAATTAATTATAGCTCTCTTGAAGTTGTATAAGTGCATCCACTACCCCCCATCTTCATTCTTTCTTTCTTTGTTAAGGGGCTTGAAAAGGAAGGAAAAAATATAAAGCAAAAGGTGCGTAATTGACGAACCTCTTCAGCCAACTCATGTGGAACCATAGTTTGAATTTGACTTAAACTTTCCTCCAACAAATTCTTTGATGTTTGACATTTTGAGGCTATTTTATCCCCTCTTACTGCCTGAATGTAGATGAAGAAAGATTAGTTACTTCCACCAGATTTGACACGTCAACTAGATGTGACGGAAGAGGAGCAAGCAGTCAAACATATGGATATGCAAACACCTAAAAAGAAGCATAATATATATATATAAAGACACAGAGAGAGAGAGAGAGAGAGAGAGGCAAGCTAATTGAAGTGGTCATCAGGAACAACAATATTAACATGCTTTAGCACAGCAAAATTCCCGTTGGAAACAATGGACACATGGTTTTAAAAAGGATTTCTGTTTGCATACCCTCTCCACACAGTCAGTTAGCATAAGCAGATTATCCAAATCTTATTATTCTATTTCTCCAATAAAGAGAGATACATATATATAAGTTTTGTTCTTTAACAGCAGCAATTTTCCTTCTCATCTCCAGTCTACCAACATAGACAAACTCCTTGGGTTATTTGTCCTCATAATGTATTTATAAACTTTTGCTAGACCACACAGACTGATCAGAAATTGCTATCCTCAAGATCAAATGGCAAGAGTTTGTTTCTATCATCTTCGTTTTAATTTGTTTTAACGACTAGTACTTTATGAAATACAGCAAGTAGTTCACATCAATTCATATCCTCCATTCTTATTTGTTGAGAGAAAATTACGAACCAGGTAAAGTTTACTGGATCGTGAGCAGAACATGGAAATTTGCATGGCTCTCTCAATTGAATCGTTTAACAAGCCTAGTGCCTCTATTCCTGAAGAGCCTGGAGGCTGAGCCGCTTCTATAAGTGGAAGTACTGTTGATATTCTATCAAGCAATTTCTTCAGTTCTTTGTGCTTTAATAGTGGCAGCTGCAATCATGAAATAACATACAGAATGTGGAAATTTGATCTCATATGAAAGAACGGTTGAGTGCAAGCAAAGAAAATTTTTGAAGACACAAAATGAGTTCAATTAAAGAAGATTTCATATGGAAAACAGTGCTTGTCATTTTCTCAAGAAAAAGCATCCTCTCCAACAGTAAAAAAACAAGATATAATCTAATTCTCAACTTGATCGAACATAGAATCGTAGACCTTCAAAGAATCAGCATTTTGGGGTGAGTTAACAAATTGATCAAAGAATACCGAAAGCCGGTTTTCCAGTTCCTAGTTTCACTTCCGTGACAAGAATCTCTGTGACACTATCAAGGAAACAAAATATTCTTCTTTGAAAAGATGTAGAAATTATATTTACCCTGTACATATAAACTTATCGATGCGATAAAGAATAGGGTCTTACCGATAAACTAACCGAGATATACACTCAAGAATCAGAGAGTAATCCAATTATCTATGCCAATATGTAATTTTGAAGCATGAAGCTACTAAAAGTTAGAGATTCAATAAGTTATGACTTTAGGTAAGCAAGCCATTTTGGCACATTTTGTAAGAGCTTCTGGTCACTCTTCACTCAATTAAATTTTGTGAGGTTTCTCACTGCAAACATTGAAATAAAGGAGAGTAAGAGGAAAAAAGATAAAGGTAACCAATCAGATGTTGAAGATCAATATATGTAAATCTTGACAATTTTTCAAAAGTTCAATTAGTTTATTTTATAATGGCTCAAGATATGCTAACTTAGTTACAGATCATATTTTTTATTTCATAAATTAGCCATTTTTACATCGTGCAGATCTACAACCAATTTATGATAATTATGTAAACATCTTGTATCATGAGTGAACTCAATAAGACACGCTGCCAATTTAATAAGACTCCAGATTCAAACAAGCAAATTCCAAATGAGGAATAAAAGACCTTCATGATAAATTGAAAAAGGTACCTTAAAAGCATAAGGATCTGGCAGTTTGTCCACTACTTCAGCAATATCAGATCCCATTAAAATCAGGGTAGAGTTAGATCTGCATGTTCAATAACAATGAAAAGAATCACCTTTAAGTGTTTCTTACCAAAAAAAATTATCCATTGTATCTAACATAGTGCATCACATGAGGACATATATGACTATTCCCCACGCATAATTCGTGTAATATAATAACGTCCGGGAAAGGTGAAAAAAAAAAATTTTTTTAAAAGGACTTCACAGTTGACCTAACACATCGGATTTGCAAATACAAGATACAATGCTTCTGTCTAATTTTTTCTTTTTTTTTTTGAAAAGTGTACCTCATATTTCATTCATTCATATACCATCAACTATTACAGTATTTTTCTATCTGAAACGTATGTATAATCTCTATAGAGCCTTATTCAATCCAAACCCTTTCTATGGGAAAATTAAAAGCTAGTTTAGCTAGTAAATGAGCAACATTATTAGCCCCCCTATGAACAAACATTACTTTCCAGTTTCCCTTAGTATTCAACCAGCCCCTTATCTCATCCACCACATTTCCATACGCTGTAGACAAGTCCTCCTTGCTATTTACTGCTTTGACAATAACTTGTGAATCTCCTTCTAAAATGACCTTCGAGAAGCCAAGTTCTTCAGAAAGTAACATAGCTCTTCTAAGAGCCAAAGCTTCCCCTACTGTAGGGTCTTGTAGGCAATCCACCCCAGTGCACAAAGAGGCCATTACCTCCCCTTCCTCATCCCTTATAACCACCCCTATGCCCACCTTCTTCATAGCAGTACTAACCGAGGCATCCCAATTAGCCTTTACCCATTGAGCTTCAGATTTTGTCCACTTTCCTTCCCTGCTACAGCTGGTACCCATCCTCTGCAACCCCTCTCTTTGCTCTTGTGCAGCGAAATACTCTCTATATCCTTCCCCAGCAGCTCTCATCACCCGTTTAGGCTCAAGGAACTTGCCTTAAAAAATACACTCATTCCTTCTAAGCCATAGCCTCCTCATTATGCAGGCAACCAACTCCACCTCTTCTTGCTTTAGACTTGCTGCAATTTCCTTCCATAGCTCCAAGAAGCAGGTTCCACGACTATTCCATTTCTGCACTGGGCTACCCTTCTCATACCACACATCAGATGCACAGCTGGACATGCCCATCGAACATGCACAGGTGATTCAATCTCCAAGTTACAAATGGGACATAGATTGGATCTCACCACCTGTTTTCCACAGATTCTCTTGACTCTCGAGTAGGTAGCATATCAAGACAAGCCTTCCATATAAACTGCTTCACACATGGCTACACATTAAGGTTCCAGATATTTTTCCAGAACTGACCCTCCTCTTCTGCTTTAGATGTCTCTCCCCTCTTCCTTTTACCTCTCAAGTACTCCAGGTGGTAGGCATTTTTAACAGAAAATCTACCATCAGCAGAAAAGCGCCACACCCTCTTATCACTTGGCAAGTTTCTGCATAACTGGATGCTTCTTATCAGTTCCACCTCTTCAACTGAAAACATTTCCTTTAGTAGGTCCAAATTCCAACCCCTCCCTTCCTCATTGATCAAATTACACACTTTAGAATCCCTACTCATTAGCTGAGCAGGAGATAAAACTCTAGGGTAAGTCATACTGGGCAACCACTTATCTCCCCATATGTTAACCCTTCGACCATCGCCCACTCTCCATGCCACCCCTTCTCTAACTAAGTCCAGGGCTGACCAGAGACTTCTCCATGCATAGGACAGCCCCCTTCCCAATTTTGCCTGTAACAGCTCACCATCCCTAAGGTATTTCTGTCTCATCACAGTAGCCACTAAGGATGAAGGATTAATCAAGAACCCCCAACACTGCTTAGCTAAAATTGCAGTATTGAAGCATTCTAAATCTCGAAAACCCAGCCCTCCACCTCTCTTGCTTTCACTGATTTTCAGCCAGCTTCTCCAGTGAATCTTGTGTTCATTTTGTTTTTAGCCCCACCAGAACTTAGCCATCAGGGAGTTAATATCAACACAAAGCCTTTTGGGCAGTCTAAATACACTCATAGGTTGGGATTGCCTGAGCCACTACCTTAAGGAGGACTTCTTTACCAGCTTGGGACAGTAAAGTATTCTTCCAGTTGCTAATCTTGGCCCACACCCTCTCCTTTAGGTCCCTAAAAGTGTTAAATTTTGAGCTTCCACCAAGAGTTGGTAACCCAAGGTATCTTTCATAGTTACCACAGATTGATACCGCTGCCACATTCTTAATGTTCAACCTGGTAGCCAGACTAGTGTTTGAGCTAAAAAACATAGTTGTTTTCTGAAGATTAAGACACTGTCCAGAAGCTTCTTCATATATTTTCAGCAACCCGTGTATACACTGCCATTCTGCTAGCTTGGCTCTCCCAAAAATCAAACAATCAACTGCAAAAAGCAAATTATTAACCCTTACTCCCCCTCTTGCCACAGCCACACCTCTCATAGCTCCACAGGCCTCAGCACCATTAAATAGAGAGGAAAGTCCCTCTGTGCAAAAGATAAATAGGTAAGGGGAGATGGGAGATGGGATCCCCTTGCCTAATACCCCTACTTGGCTTGAACCACTAACCAGATTTCCCATTAACAAGTACAGAATAAGATACAGAACTCACACACTTCATGATCCATCTAATCCATTTCATTCCAAACCCCATCATCCTCATAACCTCCTCCAAATAGGCCCATTAAATCCTGCCGTAGGCTTTGGACATATCCAATTTCAAAGCCATGCTGCCCACCTTACCTTTCAATCTAGATTTCATTGTATGAAGGGTCTCATAAGCCACCATTACATTATCTGTGATGAGTCTTCCAGAGATAAAGGCACTCTGGTTATGTGATATAATGTGGGGCAGCACTTTCTTAAGTCTGTTAGCAAGAACTTTAGAGACTAGCTTATATAAAGGAAAATACTTTAGCCACAAATGGATTACACACAAATAAATTCACAAACTGATGTGGCTTGACGTAGTACGTCAGATTGTAAAATTACATTTATTATAAAGCAAATCTAATGGATTCCATGAAGCCACATCAGTTTGTGGGTTTATTTTGTGTGATCTTTTTGTGTCTGTAGCAGTTCTCTTATATAAAACAATACACGCTTTTGTCGAATATTAACTACAGAGAAAGTACACTTTGCAACTCAGACTATCATGAATTTTGCACTTTGCACTTTGATCGTTCCATTTTGACCACTAAAAAGCATGAAAATAGTTTTTGGGAGGGCAGTCTGCCAATTCAAGGGTGCAAAGTGTATGTATGACTTCAATACAGGATATAACAAGTTTCATATATCCGAATATATCAACGGTTTAATAGAGTTGTTCATGAAATTGAGGAAAATTGCAGGCTATGAAACATGACAAAGGGAGCCAGCCCTTCAGTTACAATCTCCAGAAGTGGAATTTAAGGTATCGTTAGAAAAAAAATATATTTGAAATAAACAAATAAATAAATAACCCTCCAATTTATAAGTTGAGTTGGGCCTCAAATAAGAACAAAAAATAACAAAAGCCTTACCAAGTGCAGTGGAAACCAGAACAACGAACAAAAGCTCTATGCCTGTTTACTAGCAAGCAATCAGACTCTGAGACTTGTGTCCATCTACACAGGTAGCGGGTGAAGTACCAGAGCCCCTAGACGATCCAAATTAGTGCAACCCAATTCTTAAATTACAAGATTTCACACAAATATACATACCTTAGAGAAAGAAAGTCAGAACTTTCCCAGTGTCTCAAGCAACAATAGCTGCTGACTCTGGAAATTAGTCACGATCCAGCCCTTAAACCATAGGAGTTCCTTCAAACTGTTCCATATTTAAAAAAGCCAAGTTTTCAGAGTATCTTCAAAAACTCTGTCAAAGAACAGTAGAAAGACACAAGCTTCTTGCTCATGACACACCAAAAATCCTTCGTCGATAAGAGCAGAGAGAAAACCATATCACATAATCAAACCAAGGTATAGTTTCGCAAAACCCAGAAAAAAAATAGGCACCAGTCCAAGTATTTTGGTTTCCAAGCATTAGATTACCAGAAAAACTAGTCCAATAATTGTTATTGGCTGCAAAACATGCTGATAAAGGTGGTAGAACTTTCCTAGTCTCGGGATAACAGTGTTGTCACATCGAACAACAAGGAGAGAGAGGGACAGCGCGAAAAGTTTAGCGAATGATTGGTTGTTACAAAGTGAGGGGCAACACCAAATATTTTTGACGTCTATCTCAATGGAAAAAATAGCTCTCCTTAAACCCTTTGAAAATAAATAAATTAAAAAAAAATTCTTTCATTTACAGTCGAGTGACGCAAACAGTAAAGAGTCGTTGACGCCACATCAGCTGAAAAGAAGAGATAGAAGAAGAAAACAACCCGTCAGAATCCGAAATACGAAAGAAAGAAAAATAGGAAAAAAGACACTGAAACCCCACTGGAACAGAGCTAGACATCGTCTGGATCTTCGTCTTCCCACTCTTCTAGGTTTTCGGTATCGTGTTCGTGTTAGTCTTCATCTTCCTGCTTATCTGATCTTGGGAGAAATAAGAAAGAAAGAAAAAAGACACTGAAAGAGAACTCGGCATGTCTGGATCTTCATCTTCCCGCTTGTCTGGATTTTCTGTAAAATATACTGGTACAAGGCCAAAAAAATTGATATTTTTAAAACACCCGTGGAAGAGTGCTCGCATCCCAAAACGAATAAAGGTGCAAGGAAGGCTCGCACTCTGGACGATCGAAATGTGCAGGACCCCGGACCAACAGATATGAAGAAAAAAACATTATTTTTTGTTCTTCGTAAGCACCAACAGATCTAGACGTTTTAGTCTAGATCCGAGAAATTCGAACATCTGTTTTTTGTTGTGTATTATCATATCTATATCTATTCCTTTATATGCGTTAGTTTTCACTTTATTTTTTAGATCTACGATTTTTTATCCATTATTTTTGAAAAAAAAAAATTCTTACAAATACATTATTCGATTTAACCGTGAAGAACACGGATCTCAGATTTGAAGAACTTGTTAGCCTTTTTGAATATCTTCTGAATATATTATTCGATATTACCCTTTTTGAAATAACTGTTTTTATAAATTCTAGTTGTATCTAACTGTGAAGAACTCATATGCGATTTATAACTTGGAATTTTTAAAATTTTCCTCTTTATATACTGTTTTAATAGTCTATTGCATACTTACAGTTGGCTGCTCGGTTTGTGTTTTTCTTCGATTTCGTAAAAATCTGCGATTTGTGTTGTTCTTGGAGCTGTTAATCTAGATCTAAGTTCAAGAAGAAGATTCTACTCTCTTCAGTCCTCTTTGTTTGGATTTTTTTTCCTCATGCAACAAAGACGACGGCTCTGGGGGGAAATTTTTTGCAGGTCCTGCTATCAATATTTCGTTGCTGAGGGTCGTCATGAAGAAGGGGAAGGGCTCCATACGCTCTATATTCATGTATCCGGACGGTGTAGACTTCTTGTTGATGGCTTTTGGGATCCTTGTACCAAAAAATAATGCTTTTTTCTTCATAGCTAAAAATAATGAAAGGTGCAAGGAAGGCTCGCACTCGAGACAATAGAAATGAGCAGGACCACAAAATGAAGAACAAGGAATAATATTTTTTTCTTATGGTGAGAACTCGGGAAGGTCTTCGAGGGAGGGGAGCACTCGACGGGAAATGGAAGGGCTTCGAGGGAGAGAAACACAGAAAGGAAAGAGGAAGAGTCGAAGATCTGTGAAAATGGGATCGTATAGACAAAACGTTACGTTTTTATTTTTACATGTCAAACGGCATTTTTCCCGCGCTTATACAGGCCACATGGGCAGCGGGGTGCGCTTGTACAGGCCACTATGGGTGGGCAGCGGGGCCCGCCCTCGCTGCTACCCCGCCCCAATCCCCCTGCCCCGCTGCTATCACGGAGGCGGGGTGGATTACCCCGTCCGACCACACGGGGGGCGGGGAAAGGGTCATGGGTGGGGGCGGTATGGGGTGATCCCCGCTGGCAGAACCTCCCCTCCCGATCCAAACGGCAACCCTCCCTCTACCTTTCGATCCAAACGACAGACCCTCCCTCCCGATGGATCCAAACGGTAGGCCCCCCCCCCTCACCGGCCGGGAAGTTTGTACTTTCTTTTTCTTTTTTTTTTTAAAAAATCGGAAGGTCCACCCCCACACCTCTGTTACCGAACGGGGTATCCCTGCCATCTATACGGATGGGAGCGAGGACAAAAAAGGTCCCCCGCATGGGCGGGGGCGGGGTGGGGGTGGCCTCGCCTCCGGAGGAGGGGGGCGGGTAGCACCCCTACATACCATTGCTTATAGCTTTTTTCTTTAAAAAAAAAATAATACAAACAAACTGTTCAACCCAGCAACAAAGCCTTCCCCCGTGAACATAGCCGTTCATGTGTAGGCCTGGTTGGCGAGAGACTAAAGTTTTGAATACAGTATGTATCGGTCGAGATCTTAGAATGAAATATTTTAATATCGATACTGTTTTGAAATAGTCGATATAGGAATAAATTATATATATAAATTATATTTTAAAATAATAGTTTATATATGAATAAATTATATATAAATACACACATATATATATATAAATTATAAATAGTCTGATCTGAATTATGGATGAAAAATAAACTTGCAGTTTGAAGAAATGAAAAAATACATATATATATATTAAAGGCCAATATGCCTGATATTTGTGGTGGTACGAAATACAAATAATACATATATTAAACTAGTAGCCGATAAGATATATACCGACAGATAGGATACGGTATTAATTACAGCACGAGAGACTTAAAACGTGAAGCTAAAATTTAAAGAGGGCAACAAATTTATTAGAGAAGAGGGATATTAATGTAATTAGCTCTAAAGAAATTATTTTTATAACTTTAAAGCCTATAAATTTTTTGCACTCCATTTAAATAAAAATAGAAAGAATCGAGATAAAAAAAAAATAAAATAAAAACAGCTAACTTCTTTAAAATAAACTCTATATTTTTTAAAATGAATACTAGACTTGTACGTAATAAAATTGTAGCTAATGCTAAAGGCCTAAGGTTTGATTGACATAATTCTCAAATAGAGATCCTGGATTCGAAAACTCACTCTCCAAATATATTAAAAATGAAAATTGTATCTAGCATAATTCGTTATTTTATAATTAAGTAATTTGATAATGGCTGTTTTTTTTATTAAAAACTTCATAATTTTTAATAAATAATAAAATAAAACTTTAAATTTGAATATTCTTAAATTAGATTCCAAATTTTAGATAATTGTCATATATATTAGGTAGGGTTAAAAAAAGATCTGTAATATATTAACATCGATTTCCCTATTTTTATATCAACTAATTATCTGGGTTAAAAATTTAAAAGTGATAAATAGATTGATAGATTTATGAGAGTGCAGAGTGCTGCTAGCGCATACCATTTGACAACTTTGACCAAAACAATAACAAAAAATTTAAAATAAAAATTATTTATTTATTTATTATTTTGCTAACTATAATTTGTTAAGATCTAAAATTAATAATAAAATTTATTTCTTTTTATCAGTTTAAACTTTTTAGATAAATGTTGGGCAACTAATTGAGAGAGAATCCGACCCACATGTGAAAGAAAATGTTAAGATATAAAATAAATAATAAAATCTATCTCTTTTCATCCGCTCAAACTTTTTAAAAAATTTATTTTATATCTTAACATAATTTTCCAAACTTAAATGGAAATCGAATTATATTTTTTTCTTTCATTCCTTTTACACTTTCTCATACTATCTCCTGTGCCTCGCATCGCTCTTTTTTAATTCTCTCTCTTGTACCAATTCACCGACGTCTGTCTTCTTCTCCACCCTCATAGTCATCATCATCGAGCATTTAACCACTCACCACCATTAACTACTGTAATCCTTTTTTATTGATCCATTTTTTGGACTCAACACTACATGGTATGTGTACAAATTGTTTAGTCCATTTCCAGTAACTTTCTTGACAGAATGGTGCTTGTAGATATCTATTTTCAAAACTCAAAAGGATCAGTTCTTTCAAATGAGGCTGGCTTTAATGATGCTCTTAAGTTTAGCAAAAAATCGGTGGTTATTATCTCTAATTGAGATAACAGGGTACAGGGAAAAACAAGACCAACTCGAGTCAATCAGCAATCCCATGTTTCAACTGATCAAGTTGTTGACACCAATTGATTGCTGTTACATGAACTTCATATGTGTTTTTAGCTACCTGCTCATGATGTTTATGAAACAAACCACTTGGAGATGCAGATTCGGGATTCAGGTCTTGGGAAAAAAATTCTGTATTCAATTGTTCTTGTTTTCAGAGGTTCCCTCGAAAAGTGATTCTCATGCTTACGCTAGCAGGTGTGGACCAGGTAAAAGTTGTGGAGGAATACATACATACGTCCATATTATATATATGTATCTATGTAAGTGGAAGTGATGAAATATACCCAGCCCAAAGTGAGCCTACTAGGCCCAGCCTAAGGGGAGAGATCTCACCACTAGAAAACTAATGAAGAGAAGGAATGAGAAATAAGGAGGGGACAAGAGAAATGAAGTTGTTAGGATAAAGAGATTGGAGAAAAAATGAGAAAGTTGAAAGAAGAAAGAATGTCAGGCATGCAAGGGAAAGACAGCCACTCCTCATTATTCCCTAAGGGCACTTGAAAAGTTGGGGCAAATAAAAAGAAACGACCAAATGATTTCATAGGGTATTTTTGAGACTTCGACTTCTTCTTCAGCTTCTTCAATCTCTAGAAAGGGGTTTCGGCGAGAAGATATTCTCCAGTAAATATATTCGAGATTTCATTGTATAATGAGAAATGAGAAGCTATGAGAGATTATAAAATAAACTTATTATAGTGAATATTCCCCTCCAAAAGAACCCATGGACATAAGTTTTATGTCGAACCATGTAAATCTATGTTTTCTTCTCTTTTACATTTTCAGTATTTATTTTCCATTCACTATTATAGACGCACATACAGCCACACTGGACCCCACCAAGGGCTCCAAACTATACCAATCGAAGCCCAGATCGTCATAGCAGGCCGGGAATAACTCTTCAGTCTCTTCTTCTCCTTCCGAACTATTGTGGAATTTTTGGCATGTAGTTCGAGTTTCTGTATAGGATCTAAGTAGGCATCTTCCATTGACCGACACAGTTATCACTCCCATTAAATTATGTTTAGTTAAAACAGGAATTAAGAAGGACCATATGAGGTGGATGGGCCATATGAGGTGATAAGGATTCCATATATCACGAAGATTGTATTCCACTACCAGTACAGATTCCTATCTCTTTTTCAAAAGTCCCTCTCAACCAATGATATGAGCCCCCAAACCCAAGACTTCATATTCTTCCGATTACACAAACTAAACCACTCAATCCAGAACTAATAGAACCAACAGCATCCAAAACTCCCATCAAATTGTTTGAAACTGGGAGATAATAAAAAAGTTATTACTTGATGCAGTTTTATCATATGACTGGCTTGTTATGGCAACAGCTATAAGCAATATAATGAAGAAATGTAACATGTAGTTAACTAATACCTTGCAGTTTGAATGCTGTTTATGAATGCTTTCAGCTTAGGCTACACCTGTGTGCAGCCCAAACCCATAGCACTTAATCATGTATTACAGCCGGGCTTATGCAGTGGGTAAGTTCCTTTTTCCGTACCTACTTTGTTCCTATACTGCAGAAAGCAATTTCTGGATTCTAGCAGTCTTAAGACTGATATGAAGAATCCCGCTTTCAAAAGGTCAGCCCTTGGAACCGACTAATTGCTTGGTAGACGAATGAGGATTTGGGTATCTTCTGAGATATCATCTCAAGTTGAGAAATATACCTCATATTCCAAGCAGCTGCATACTTTTTAGCAAGAAATTATGGTCCATATCTTCGTTGGAATAATAGCAAGTGGAAGAATCAAGATGCACAATGTGTGTACCAAACCAAATTTTACTTTTTTTTTCTAGCTTCAATTGGGAGTAATTTCCCCCAACTCACCATTACTGGCACCTCCAGGACTCTTTTACTGGAACCTTTCGCTGGTTTTAACAATGAAGGACAGCCACCATATTATCTCAGCATCACGATCTTTCCAATTTTTATGATGGTCATGGTTCAAACAAAATATGAAGACCAGAAAAGCAGATGATGTAGTGAGAGATGATCCATAATGGTATTAACCATGAATCAAATAAATCACTTTTAAACATGTTTCTCACAGCCTGGGGTGATCCCTCCACTAAGGTTTTCAAAGATTAACCAACTTGTTGACTAAGGTATTAAGTCTCACATGTTATACAAAAGGGCTATCACTTATTGTTTTTTATCATCATGATCGTTTTTCATTGTTGACGTTCTGATCCGTTTTTTCTTTTTGGTTGTAATAATGAAAGAAATCCGTCCACAAACAAATTTTAACCCCTCAAAAATACCAAAATAGGCTTTGTGCCCTGCTATGTGAGGAATTACTGATATCTTCCCAAGTAGTCACAGCCAGACAATGTACTTTGTTGATTGTGCAACCAGACAATGTTTTATAAGCCGCAACATTCCACTAGCTAAGCTGGAACCATGGCCCATGATGCCATGCAGATTGTAAACTCGAGACTTCCCAAAATGATAGAAATATGTGAATTTGATTATCAAAGTCATACACAAAGTTAAATTATCAAATGCCCCGAAAAACTTCAGCCTACAGGAAATTGATACCATAAAGGTTGAGAAATTGGATATGCAAGTGTAAAGAATTTACCGAAGTTAATATGTATGAGGGAAAATCTCTCAAATTGACAGGTGAGACAATGAGAGCACACTCTGTTACCAGATAAAAGTTCCTTTTGATTTGAGCTGGCCTTAGATGAATGACCCTTTAACCCTAACAAAAGTAGATTGGTTATGTTTGGGATCCTTTTATCCACTGACGTATAAACTAATAAAGAAAGTTCAACTTGCTAGTGTGATGAAGGAATATTGTCTAGTTAAATTTTATAAAGGGCCCATCCTTTATCACTGATTCTCTCCTCTTTCACTAGCTGTTCCTTGTCCTGCTACATCTTGTGGTTCCTGAGGGGGCGTAGTCACTTTTTATTTTCAACCTTTCCCGAGATATATTCGCCCAACTGGCGGAACCCCACCACCCCTTTTCATCCTGCTTATATGGAGCTCCCTTGGTCATCTCTTTCCCATACCACACTTGACGTTCAATTCAGTCACCTTCCTCGACTGAAACAAACCATTCTATTCTCTCCTTCCCTTTCGTGGGATTCACTCTAGCGAGCCAGCCGGAACTTTACCATTCACATTTGAAGTTTCCAACTTCCAACCTATTTCCTGACTTTGTTATCCTCCAGAGCCTGTCAAAATAATACCCCTTTTACCTTCTGCAGTTTCACCATTTTCAGGCAGTGTATTAAAACATATATCCTCCAATGGCATCCAACTCTCTTGCTTCTTCACGTACCTCTAGCTCCACTTGGACCCCTCAGGAGAACAAAAAGTTTGAAAGGGCCCTGGCTGTTTATGATAAGGACACCCCTGATCGCTGGCAGAAGGTTGCCAGAGCTGTGGGCGGAAAATCTGTAGAGGAGGTGAAGAGGCAATATGAGATTCTCATTGAGGATGTCAGGGACATTGAATCTGATAGAGTCCCAATTCCCAAATACAGGTGAAAGAAAATGTTAAGTAAGGCTATGGCTTTGAGTATGAAGAGTAGAGGTAAATACACTAGTAACTACTTACCTTCTACCTAATACCAGAGCCAAATAATTGCTTTGCACTTCAGTTTTCAAAACTGCCTTCCACTTGTATCTCTCTCACTTTTACATTTCAGCTCTAAGTAGTAATCCAGTTACACATCCCTTCGTAGCTTGGGAATAAAGAATAATGCTATTGCTCTTGAGTCCCACTTTTTCTAAATCATGATCAATGACAACAACTTCAACGGTAGCATCAAGCATGTCACTTACGCTTTCTTTTTTCTGATTTTATTGATCAACCTTCGCTTTTGTCGGGGAATACTTTTTACGAATGAAGTTTGGGGTTACAAGAAAATCCCAAAACCAAGGTTCGAAAAAATCTAAACTTAAAGTTATACTGATTAAAAACATGTATAATGTATAAGAAACAAAAAATTAATATCAGTTTAAAGAAAAACACATGCAATTACCTCAAAAAACTAGTCTATGAAGCATGGAAGGATGCTACTCATTCAATAGAGACGTCGTTTTTAAAACTGAGATGTCGGCGGCAACACATGATTTTAAGCTTCTTCCAGGTCCTCTTAACCATAGAAGATCCAGTTAATTCTTGCAACATCGTGGAGGCCTTGTCCTTAGAATTAAGCAATTCCTGCTGTAGGGCAAGGCAATAATATTATGAACACTGAAGTGCTAGTTCTACGTACGTGGTCCATCAATTTCTCCAACTGACGATAAGTCTAACATCCTATACACCAAACTGCTTATTTTCAATTTATTTAGTGAAAAAAGCCAACGCCTGACCACATTCATGCAACTTCTTATCCTGTCACTAAGCCGAAGAAACCCCACATGAGATAATGATCCCACCACTTCTGGATAACATGTCAATGAACGTCCAGTGCTCATCAGTTCAAGGAACTGCCATGTGAGATACAATACTTCGGCCTCTCTTTTCTGATTCGGACGATGATTCTGGAGACCCAACTCAATATTTTAATGCTCTCTCTTTTTCATTCTTCAGGAAACTTTTGTTATTTTCCCGGCACACTGTCCTGATCAGTCATTCAGAACCAGTTCTTTCCGAACCCCTCTGGAACCTTTTGGTTGCATTACTGCTAATTTAATTGACAGCTTTTCTAGGGTTTGGATGTTTTCTGACTTTCCCATGCTGTTCATAACCTTTGCAGATTAATAATTGTTTTCCTTCAGGCTAAAACTACTTTTCATTACTTTCTGCTTGGCAGGTCTTGAAGCATCCAGTGTTCCAAACTTCCCAAGTTCCAATGAAGATCAAGACAATCTTACTGCATATCATAAACAGATTGTAAAAAGAATTCCTGATTTGCAAAGAAGCATCCAATTATGTAGTTATGTTGTTTCCCCTTTTGTATACACTTGTTTAATTTTATGTCTGTCTTGTCCTACAGTGACCCTTTTGATTCTTTTTAGCCTGTATGAAGCAAGCATTATTAAGCATTTGAGATTTCCACATGAACTTGGTGTAAAAATTGATCTTTTCTATATAGTACCTGTTGTAGAGGTTGAGTTCTGCACAGAACTAAAATACCCAAAAGAAACATTCTCACCATGTGTAGATGGAGAATTTCTTCACCTTAATGCCAGGGGAAACGTGTACTATTTGAGAAACAAAATAAGAATGCCTACCAAAAAGCTTAATGCAACCTAAAAAGGTGGTGTGGAGATCCTATTGATGACATTTTCATACCCAGAATCATTCGACAAAGATAGCTTAGGATAACACTTACGTGATATAATAATCAGTAATGCTACATGTTGTCCAGATGACTAACACAAGAGGGGGGTGAATTGAGTTGTAATTTAAAAAAAATAACAATTATAAATCAAATATAGAATATCAAATATAAATAAAATACGAAACAACAATAAATATAAAGAGTAAGGGTAAGAGAGAATCAAACTCAGTATGTTAACGAGGTTCGGCCCCACTGCATATGTCCTCACCTCAAGCTACCCCTTGACGATCCCCGAATTCACTATTCAACCTCCTTCAGGTGGAGATAAAAACCTATTACACCTTTGAACAACACCGCTACAAAGGATTCGTGTAGAACACCCTCTACACTTGCAATCACCTCACACGTGGTGATTCAACTATTCCCTGTGTAGAACACTTTCTACATACACAAAGGTTATACACACCCTTTTATTGATACAAGAATTGATAGTGGGTAGAATATCAGAAAACACTCCTCAATGAATGAAATAAGAACAATACAGCACAAACTATATCTTTCAAAATGAACAAGGGTTAAGACTCAATGTTTAGAGAAGAGAGAATGACAGATTTGAATGAATGTTGTATGTTCTTGGTGTTGTAAATGTGAAACTCTCAAAGGATCTATTTATAGGCATATGAGACTTCATATTCAAATTTAAAAAGATTCACATGCCAAAGACATCATCATTCACTTTTCAAAAAATTCAAACCTAATCTTTTTACTTTTTGCATATGACAAAAGGAGCACACTTTACTTTTCAAAAATAATAAAACCTAATCTTTTACTTCTTGCATATGACAAAAGGAGCACACTTTGCTTTTCAAAAATTTCAAACCTAATCTTTTACTTTTTGCATATGACAAAAGGAGCACACTTTACTTTTCAAAATTTTCAAACAAAGACATCTTCCTTTTGCATAAGTCAAGAAATTATCAATCACTTTTAAAAATATTCAAATAAAATATGCACATGTAAAAGATGACAATCAATCATCTTAATATTTTCAAAATTCAAACATTTAATCATGTCATGCACATGTGAAAGATGACAATCAATCATCTTTCAAAATTTTCAAATTTAATTTTCAAAATATTCATGCACATGTGGAAAATGTATTTTAATGTTTTATGATAAAATATTAATTTTTGAGCCTTAATCCTAATTTCAAATTTTTAAGAGATTTACAATATTACTCTATGACTTTAATGTAAACTTGTTTCCTTCTTACTCATGCTTGGTTCCTTGATGTGTTTAACTCTATTGTGTGGACAACTTGAGTTTGAGACTCCTTCGTTCTTTGAATTCATTTGTTATCATCAAAATCCATGTGTAAATATATAATTACACAAAACTTGAAACTTTAGATTCAACAATCTCCCCCTTTTTGATGATGACAAATACTTGATAGAACCTAAAACATGTATTAATACTTAAGCTCCCCCTGAGAATGTGCGTTAGTTTTTCAAGCAAAAATATAAATATAATTCCAAGCATATATTACAAGTTTAGCAATTTAAACAATGTTAATGTTCTAGTCTAAAACTTCTCCCCCTTTTGGCATCATTAAAAAGGATCGGCAACAAGTAAATGGACTGAAGAAAACAGTGCGTTAATAGACACTGTAGATAGTTGAAAAACATAGAGTCGTCCGTGACCCGACAATTGCTGCAAAGGCTTGAAGCCTAACTCTATGAATTTAGTACGGCTGGAGATTTAAACAATCGCCTGATGTTGTTGACAAACGGGACTGAAAGCTCTGAGTTTCTATAAAAAAATATTTTCACCAATCGGATACTAAAAAAAATACATCATTTCTTGACCTGAATTCTGTTTTTTCATAACAATAGAATGGCTGAACAATTCTCTTCCACTAATGTTCCAGACTTGAATCAGGAACCCTTGACTTATCAACCATCAATCTTCTCTCCTGAGGCCGTCAATGCCATGATAGGAGCAGAGATCCGTTTTTCTAGTAGGGCTGATTCTGAGATTGTTACATAATCAAGAATGTTGAGTAGTCAATATGCTGCCTCTGTTACGACCATGTCTCGGAGGTTAATGGCGAGGGTGAGTGAGATTGATCATCTTAACGTCCAAATATCTGAGTTACGACAGAAGCTTGCTAATAAGGATAGAGAAAATAAAAGGCTAAAGCAAGAAAACAAAGAGTTGAAAAAATTTGTAGATTGGTAGGCTCATGATCTGCAACCACGAATAGAGGAGCTGGAACGAGAAAAGGTTCAGATACATGGTCAACATCGGTAGATAACAGCAGAGGTTCATCATTTACTAGAAAAATAGGAACAATCTACTGTTAATCTTGCTGGTTTAGTAAGAAAACTTTTGACAATGTGTGTCCAGCATATCTTGTATTTCTTTTGACTAAAACATATTTGAAGAGACAATAGTTTGTCTTCTTCTTTATGTTATCTCTATAAAAATCAGTCTTAAACGTAATCCAATTTGCATCAAATCTTATTCTCATCTCTATAACTCATCTGCATTCCTTCAACATTCTCGCTTTAAGTTTTCAATTCTTTTCTCAATGGCTCATTTTTCTAACATTCCTCTAGATCCATCCATGAGGTATTCAGCACCTCAACCTCCTGTCCTTTCTGCAGCTGCCATTGGTGCCATGTTGCAGCAAGAAAATAATAGTTCGGCTAATAAGTCAGACCCCGATGCTATCTACGACTTGGTGAGTCTCGGAACTCGCTACTCATCTTCTATTGTTGCTTTTTCCCAGCGAGTACAAGCCAAAAACCATGAGGTTGAAAGGCTTAAAGAACAAATTGTTGTACTTCAACGAATTGTTCAAGAGTCTCACACAAGGAAATGAATCTTTCGACAGAAGAATAAACAGTTGAAATCTCTATTGGATTCTTTATTCCGCTTGCTAGTTCCCATGGATAGGGATGACATGATATTGTACGAAGAGAATAAGCGTCTCAAACATGAGGCTAAGAACCTCAAGTTTATGTAAAAATATTTAAAAAAAATATCTCTATATTTTTATGAACTCTGATCTATCTTTTAAGAGATATTCATAATATGCATCATACCTATTTCTCTTCTAATCATAGATAATCTATCTTCTGGTAAAGGTTTTGTGAATATATCTGCTAACTGATCGTGTGTGTTTGTGAACTCTAGTACTATATCGCCTTTCTGCACATGATCTCGAAGAAAATGATATCTTATTTCAATATGCTTAGTTCTAGAATGTTGTATTGGGTTTTTTGAAAGATTTATAGCACTTGTATTATCACATTTGATTGGAATGTGATTATACATGAGTTTAAAATCTTCAAGTTGTTGCTTCATGTAAAGAACTTGAGCACAACAACTACCCGCAGCAACATATTCTGCCTCAGCAGTAGATAGTGCAACAGAATTTTGTTTTTTACTAAACCAGGAAACTAATGCATGACCTAAGAAGTGACATGCTCCACTAGTGCTTTTTCGATCTATTTTACAACCAGCATAATCTGCATCTGTGTAGCTGATTAGATCGAAAGATGTGTGTTTAGGGTACCATAACCCTAGGTTAATTGTACCACTAAGATATCTAAGAATGCGCTTAACTGCAATTAAATGAGATTCTTTTGGAGATGATTGAAAACGTGCACATAAACACACACTGAACATAATATCTGGTCTACTGGCTGTCAAATATAATAAGCTACCAATCATACCTCGATATACTTTCGAGTCAACTGTCTTACCGGATTCATCTTTATCAAGTTTAGTAGATGGGCTCATTGGTGTTCCAGTTTCCTTAGCACCTTCCATCCCAAACTTCTTCAGCAATTCCTTAATATATTTTGATTGATTGATGAATGTCCCACTTTTTACTTGCTTAATTTGCAATCCGAGAAAGAATGTAAGTTCTCCCATCATGCTCATTTCAAATTCATCCTGCATAGTCTTAGCAAAAACTTGACACATATTTTCATTAGTAGCACCGAATATTATATCATCAACATAAATCTGAACCAAAAGAATATCATCATTTTCGTATTTAATGAAAAGAGTTGTGTCGATTTTTCCTCTTGAAAAACCTTTTTTAATCAAGAAACCACTGAGTCTCTCGTACCACGCTCTAGGAGCTTGTTTGAGTCCATATAGTGCTTTTGTGAGTTTGAAAACATGATTTGGAGAAATATGATTTTCAAAACCTGGAGGTTGCTCAACATATACCTCTTCATTTATAAAACCATTTAAGAAAGCACTTTTAACATCCATTTGAAAAAGTTTGAAATCTTTATAACAAGCATATGCAAGTAGCATTCGAATAGCTTCTAATCTTGCGACTGGTGCATATGTCTCATCATAATCAATTCCTTCTTCTTGATTGTAACCTTGGGCTACAAGTCGAGCCTTATTTCTAGTAATGACTCCGGACTCATCTTTCTTGTTTCTAAAAACCCATTTTGTTCCAATAATAGTATGATTTTTGGGTTTAGGAACAAGTGTCCAAACATCATTTCTTTCAAATTGATTAAGCTCTTCTTGCATAGCTAGAATCCAAGATTCATCAAGAAGTGCTTCATCAATATTTTTAGGTTCAATCTGAGATAAAAAAGCAGTATGATTGCAAATATTTCTAAGAGATGATCGAGTGCTTACACCTTGTGAAGGTTCTCCCAGAATTTGTTCCACTGGATGATCTTTCACAAATTTCCACTGTTTGGTTGCATCTCGTATTAAATTTTGATGATCTTTCCTGATGTCTCCATGTTGGACTTCCTCTATTGTGTTCTCTTTGTTGAGATTGAGACTTTCTGTATTATTTATACCTCCTGTTTCTTCATCAATGGATTTCTTGGAGAGTAGAGAATTAGATTCATCAAATACTACATGCATAGATTCTTGTACAGTTAAAGTCTTTTTATTGAATACTCTATAAGCTTTACTATTTGTAGAATACCCGAGAAAAATACCTTCATCCGATTTTGCATCAAATTTGCCTAAATTATCCCTGTCATTCAAAATAAAACATTTGCATCCAAATACATGAAAGTAACCAATGTTGGGCTTTTTCTCATTCCAAAGCTCATAGGGGGTTTTATCTAATTTAGACCTTAACATAACTCTATTTATAACATAACATGCAGTACTTACCGCTTCGGCCCAAAAATAACTAGGCAAGTTGTTCTCATTAAGCATTGTTCTTGCCATCTCTTGAAGAGATCTATTTTTCCTCTCTACTACCCCATTTTGTTGAGGAGTTCGAGGAGCAGAAAAATTATGCACAAAACCATTTTCATCACAAAATGTTTCAATATTTTTATTAACAAACTCTTTTCCCCTATCACTTCGGATACTTGAAATAGTATAGCCCTTTTCATTTTGAATTCTCTTGCATAACTTGGTAAAGGCATTATGTGCCTCATCTTTATGAGCAAGAAAGATGACCCAAGTATATCTAGAGAAATCATCAACAATAACAAAAGCATAATATTTTCCTCCTAGACTTGCAACTCTATTTGGTCCAAAAAGATCCATGTGTATCAGTTGCAGTGGTCTAGTAGTGGAAATATATTTCTTGGTTTTAAAAGAAGTTTTTGTTTGTTTACCAAATTGGCATGCATCACAAATTTTGTCTTTAAGAAAATTTGCCTTTGGTAAACCTCTCACAAGATCATTTTTTGAAAGTTTAGAAATAAGTTCCATGTTGGCATGACCTAGTCTTCTATGCCATAGCCAACTAGTTTCATTTTGAACTGAAAAACAAATAGCATCTTGTGAGGTAATTTCTTCAAAATCGATTGTATAAACATTGTTGCTTCTAAAAGCAGTAAAAAAAATATTACAATTATGATTATTCAAAATAATGCACTTATCCATTTTGAAAGTAACTGTAAATCATTTATCACATAATTGACTTATACTCAAAAGATTATGTTTTAGACTTTCAACAAGTAGAACTTCTTCAATTATGAGAGAAGATTTATTACCAATTTTACCTATTCTCATGATCTTCCCTTTCAAGTTGTCTCCAAATGTCACGTGTCCTTCTTCTTTAGATCTAAGATCAATAACTTAGTCTTGTCTCCCGTCATGTGTCTTGAACATCCACTATCTAAAAACCATTTGTTTTTACTTGTAGAGGACTTCATGCATACCTATAAAAATAATTAAAATGATTTTTCTTGATACACAAGTTCTTTGGGTCCTTTATTTATTAGTATTAGAAAAAACAAGATTTTTAGGTATCCATATGACCCTAATAGTCATTGTAGGCTTTCTTCTAATAGGACAAGCATGATAATTATGATCATTTCTATTACAAAAGTTACAAATAGCATGTGACATATATGAAGATCTTGAATGATTATAATAGTATCCTCTTTTGGCAAACTTATTATGAAAAGAATTTTGAATATTGGACTTTGATGTAGAAGGATTATCAAAGAAGTTTTTATAAGGTTTGTATTTTTGTTTTGGCATATATCCCAAGCCTGCCTTGTCAAAAACACATCTTTGACTACTAAGAAGTTTTTCAAAATTTCTTTTTCCATTCGTAAAGTTTTCAACAATATTTTCTAAATCAGTTTTCTTCTTCTTTAACTCAAGATTTTCATCTTTCAAAACAATATTTTCTTTTCTTAAAATATCAATTTCGTTCGTTAAAAAAGAATTTTTCTTTTTCAAAGTAGTATACTTGATACCCAATTTTTCAAATTCCTCATATACCTCTTCTAAAACATTTTGCAATTCATCATATGAAGGTTCTTCAATATTATCAAGATTTGTTACATCAATGTCATCTTTAGTCATAAGACAAAAATTTGCTGATTCTCCATTGCTTGCTTCACTATCTGAACTACTTGAATCATCATCCCATGTAGCTTTCATTGCTTTCTTGCCTTTGTTTCGATCTTTCTTTAGCAGAGGACAATTTATCTTAATATGACCAGGTTTATTACATTTATAACAAATTAAAGTGTCATTTTTACCTGAATCTTTCTTGAAAAATTTTTTGAAAGATTTCCTCGGATGAGTTTTATTTTTCTTTAAGAACCTTTGAATTCTTCTTGTTATCATTGTAACTTCTTCATCCTTGTCATCATTTTCCTCATCTTCATCACTTTCACTTTCATGAGGAACAGCTTTAAGTGCCAAGCTCTTCTTTGGCTTTTCTTCTTCTTCTTCTCTTTTCAATGTGTACTCATGGGTGATAAGTAACCCGATGAGTTCATTCACTTAAAGTTTCTTGAGGTCTCTAGCTTCAAGAATCGCTGTCATTTTTTATTCCCAACGTTTTGGTAGAGAGTTGAGAATTTTTCTTACTATCTCCACTTTGGAATAAATTTTGCCAAGAGTTGTCAAACTGTTTATGATGTTAGTAAAACGAGTGTGCATACTAGAAATAGATTCATCATCATTCATCTTAAACATTTCATATTCATGAGTAAGAATATAAATTTTTGATTCCTTGACTTGAGAAGTTCCTTCATAAGTAACTTCCAAGTTATCCCAAATTTTCTTTGCCGTAACGCAAGTCATTACTCTATTAAACTCATTATCATTGAGAGCATTATATAATAAATTCATAGCAGTTAAATTCAAAGTATAAAGTCTATCGTCTTCACGATCAAACTCTTCTTCTTCTTTTTTGACCTTTACTCCATCAACCACTTTTGTTGGAATATAGGGTCCATTTACAATGCATTTCCAAATTTCTCGACCTTGAGCCTGAAGGAATATTCTCATTCTAATTTTCCAGAATGAGTAATTGTCTCCACAAAAGAGTGGAGGCCGACTGCTAGATTGACTTTCACCAAATGAAACTACAATGTTAGCCATAAGATCTTAACTCAAAAAATAGTTAATCTTATAACAGAGCTCTAGCTCTGATACCAAATTGTTGCTCAGATGACTAACACAAGAGGGAGTGAATTGAGTTGTATTTAAAAAAAAAATAACAATTATAAATCAAATATAGAATATCAAATATAAACAAAATACGAAACAACAATAAATATAAAGAGTAAGGGTAAGAGAGAATCAAACTCAGTATATTAACGAGGTTCGGCCCCACTGCCTACGTCCTCGCCTCAAGTTACCCCTTGAGGATCCCCGAATTCACTATTCAACCTCCTTCAGGTGGAGATAAAAACCTATTACACCTTTGAACAACACCGCTACAAAGGATCCGTGTAGAACACCCTCTACACTTGCAATCACCTTACACGTGGTAATTCAACTATTTCCTGTGTATAACACTTTCTACACACACGAGGGTTATACACACCCTTTTACTAATACAAGAATTGATAGTGGGTAGAATATCAGAAAACACTTCTCAATGAGTGAAGTAAGAACAATACAGCACAAACTATATCTTTCAAAATGAACAAGGGTTAAAGCTCAATGCTTAGAGAAGATAGAATGAAAGCTTTGAATAAATGTTGTATGCTCTTGGTGTTGTAAATGTGAAGCTATCAAAGGATCTATTTATAGGCATATGAGATTTCATATTCAAATTTAAAAAGATTCACATGCCAAAGAAATCATCATTCACTTTTCAAAAAATTCAAACCTAATCTTTTTACTTTTTGCATATGACAAAAGGAGCACACTTTACTTTTCAAAAATAATAAAACCTAATCTTTTACTTTTTGCATATGACAAAAGGAGCACAATTTGCTTTTCAAAAATTTCAAACCTAATTTTTTACATTTTGCATATAACAAAAGGAGCACATTTTACTTTTCAAAATTTTCAAACAAAGACATCTTCCTTTTGCATAAGTCAAGAAAAGTATCAATCACTTTTAAAAATATTCAAATAAAACATGCACATGTGAAAGATGAGAATCAATCATCTTAATATTTTCAAAGTTCAAACCTTTAATCATGTCATGCACATGTGAAAGATGACAATCAATCATCTTTCAAAATTTTTAAATTTAATTTTCAAAATATTCATGCACATGTGGAAAATGTATTTTAATGCTTTATGATAAAATATTAATTTTTGAGCCTTAATCCTAATTTCGAATTTTTAAGAGATTTACAATATTACTCTATGACTTTAATGTGAATTTGTTTCCTTCTTGCTCATGCTTGGTTCCTTGATGTGCTTGACTCTATTGTGTGGACAACTTGAATTTGAGACTCCTTCATTCTTTGAATTCATTTGTTATCATCAAAATCTATATGTAAATATATAATTACACAAAACTTGAAATCTTAAGTTCAACACTACCCTTCATTACCTCCATATCCCTTGAACAATTCATAATTTCATACAACATTAATAATAATCAGTAATGCTAGCTACCCTTCATCTTACAATTATTCTTATTACGTGATATATTTTAAGTAGCTTTAGATCTTATTTGTCGACCACTTAAATGATATCCACTGAAAATATGACAAATAACAAGGGTAATAATAGTATAAGACAAAATCTAAGATGAAAAACTAGATTTATAAAGAAATCTCACAAAAATAAATATTAAAAACTGATGTGGTCTATTGTTGTATCTTAAATTGTTAAAAAAAAAAAAAAGAGGAAATTATTGTAAAATATACTTAGCATATCACATTTAGCCGCATTGCTTTATGAACTTTCAACTTTTAACAAAAGATTTATATTATTTTGTACATTATGCATTATTTGGATTTGAGATAAGATAGGAAATATATGAATATGAGTGAAAAGGTTTGTGAATAGTAGTGAAATAATTTGAATTAAAATGTTTTATGAGATTTTAGAAAATGAAAAAGAAAAAGTTGAATAAAAATATTATAAAATTAAAATCTTATTAAAATATAATTTTTATTTTGAAATTTAAAAAATGTTGAATTGTTTTTAATATTTTGTTTGGAAGTTTAAAAAAATTGTAATGATTAGATAAAAAAGTTAAATATTTAAAATTAAAAAGTGTGTATTTGAATAATGTTTAAATATTAAGACAAGATGAATCGATCTTAAACAAAGCCTGTATCTACATTATAATAAAAAGATTTAGTAACAAGCACATCAATTTGCAAGCTTTGATACTTGACGAGAAAAAAGAAACCCTAGTGAGAGAAACTCCCCCTTCTTTCTAGGAAACAAACTCAAGGAATCCGGTTAGAGGGGCTCCTCCCTCCCTTCCCTCTTCTTTTCATGTTAGTTTTAGGGTGGTTTTATCGTTCAATAAGCTGGTGGCCGTGTCTTGTTGGGAGGTATGGCTGTTTGTTTCTCGAGTCCTTAATCACATTTTATCACGTTGTTGGGGCGAAGAATTTTACACGAAGGTGGTGGAGGATCTCGGAGGCGAAGAGCTCAGTCCAGTGTCTCTGACCGTCTTGGCTAGTAGGCGTCATCTCTCCGAATTTTTAATTGAAGGTATGCATGCTCGATGGTCTGCTGAGGGGATTGTTTGCTGGAAAAGTGGTCTGCTGAGGGGACGGTTGTGGAGGATCTACATCGGAAGCCGGGTCTTCACGGCTTGCTCTCGGAGGCGATGTTTTGCTTGCGGGTTGGGATGCTATCCGGCTGGGGTAAGGGACTCTGTTTTGACCATGGAAAACAGAGGTTTTTTTCGATTAGCAAGTCATCGTGTAGGGGGGATAAGGTGTCTTTCGGGGGTGGAGCCTGGCCGTGGCTAATGGCGGGTTTCTTCATGGCTGGCGGTCGGTGTAGGGGGTCGGCGACAGGGCTTGTTTTTCTTTTTTTGTTTCTGTTTTTCCTGTCTAGTTTTGCTCTGTTTTGTGTGGGTTTAGTCTTGGGTTTTGGCGTTCTTTTTTATCTTGTTCTTTCTTCAGCTTTCTTCTAGTTTGTAATAAGTGTATCAGTGGTTGAAGCTTCCGTTTGTGGCTGTTTTCTATGGAGATGGTCAGTTAGTCGAGGCGTCCGTTTGGTGGCTGTTTGTTTTCAATGGATGTTTCCATGGAGGTGGCTGCTTTTTCTTTGCTATGCACTTGCTGCATGCTTGCTGGTGGAAAGTTTTGGCAGGACTTAGGGAGTGATGGAGCAATTACGAGTAGCAGGGTGCAGTTTGTGGATAGTTTTTGGCAGGACGTCGTGTGCTTTTGGTGGTTGAGGAGCATTGTGTTTTTTTCTGTTGAGTTTGTTATTTTGTTGCTTAGTGAGTTAGTTTTTTTAGAATAATTTGAAATAGGCAATTCCTTTTCCTCTTTTGAAGGAGAAGGGTAGTGAGTCCCTATCCTTTTTTTGGAGGATGAGGGTGTAAATTCCCCCTACTCCTCTGGAGGGTGGGGGTGTTATGTGATGTTTTTTATCTCACCGACAAGTTGAGATGGACACCTCTGTTTTTACAGAGTCTCGCATCTCAGATATGGCTGTGTCTATGGAGAGTCTTACGAAGTTTTTATACAGTGTCCGGCACAATGAATTTTGTGTGCAGAGGAGTGTATAACTGATGAGTAGTTAACTTGTAATCAGGGTTTGTTTCCCGAATTTATTGGTCATAACTGTAATTTCCTTCATTCATGAATTGAATTGAAATCTATTTCAAAAAAAAAAAATTTGCAAGCTTTGATAGAGTACTTTGACATAGAAGGATTTTTTTGAAAAAAAATACAAAAGTACTAAAAGAATACAAATGAGGTGATCTACACTTTTCGTATAAAAAATCTTTCTTCCCATAGCATTATCATATGTGAGAAATGATACTCCCATGACTGAGGATCCCGATAAATTTCTTTTTATTTTTTATTTTTTTATTTAGTAATTAAAAAAATATTATTTAATAATATTGTAAATTTTTTAAAATATATATATATTTAAAGATATAAAAAAATTAAAAAGAGCAATTGCTACACCCACACATATAGATTTAGGAAAATGATGAAGTCATCGGGGATATCTACCGATAATTTATACGGAATTGTATTTTTTTTAATAATTTAAAAAGTTTTTTTTAATGAATTTATGAATTTTCTTTTAAAAAAAATTAAAAAAATGCTTTAAAAAAAAAAAAAAGTGAAAAGCAAGGAATACGAATCCATAAGAGGCCAAACAATCCATAAAAGCTAGGCCCCACTTGGATTGATCTCCAAGCAGGCCCTCCTTCCGAGTTCTAGCGACTCCCGCTTTCAATATTTTTTCCGTTTAAACCCTAGCTATGTGGAACCGACAGAGGGTTTAAGGCTAGACCGGCGACTGAACTAAACCCGACCTAAAATTTTATTTATTTTTCGGTTTCGAGAAACCAGTAAGGAAAATCTGATCAGAGCTCGAATTCTCACATACCTATGGCCGCCTCCAGATTATCCTCCTGCGTAGCAATGGCTGCGGCGGTCGCTTCCTTGTCCACGCTCTCCGACCGCGCGTACGCCGACGGTCCCTTTCGTTTCTTTCCATTCTATTCTTCCTCGTCTTCTTCTCCTCAGGGTGAGCAGAACTCTAACTCAAAGTCAGAGGCGACGGCCGATGCCGAAGAGTCCAAAGGCTCGGGTTTCGATCCCGAGTCGTTAGAACGAGGCGCCAAAGCTCTTCGTGAAATCAACAGCTCCCCGCACGCTAAACAGGTTTTGTTTTGCATTCCGTTACTCTTTGTGAATTGTTAGATAGTTGAGAAATTATGGGAAAAGAGAAGAAGAGAAATTTTAACTAATAAAGATTTTGAGTCCTAGGACTACGTGTATGTGCCGAGGAAATGATGCTAAGAAAGACTGCTCTTTTTGTCTGTAAAACATCTCATAATTTGTGACCCGAGAAAAAAAGAAGCTGCTTTATACAGTCTAATAGTCAATGAAATGAAATTTTCAATCAGCCAATTTTCATTCTCGAAGTACGGCTCTTTTCTGGTAGACTGGTATGGAACTGCGTTTTTTTAACAATTAGCAAAATAGCGATTCAGAGTTTGAAAACCAAAATAACATTGCAGAATTTTCTCTTCCTTTATATTTGCTTTCTCAGTTTAATAAGCAACCCAAAATGTGAACCAGAGGTTTTCTTGCATGGCTTTGTTCTGTTGTGCCAGGTTTTCCAAGTAATGAGAAAGCAAGAAGATACTCGCCTTGCAGAGATGGCTGCCGAGAAGGCTCATTTTGAAGCAATTCAAGCTAATGCCGATATCGTGAGTGATTATGCCTTCCACTCACACCACTTATTTTAGTCACATGATGTGGTTTACTGCATATTTTCAACCAATCTCACTTTAAAAAAGAAAAAGAAATATTTTCAACCAATCTCATTTGAGTATGTATGTTGGAGGTAGGCCAAATGACAGTGTTAATTTAATTTTTCTTAAACTGCTGTGTCGAACTATGCCCATGTTATGCGATGGCTCAACCTCTAACAGTCCCTGCCTATTGCTTTGCATATTATAGAGTGGTTCCTTGCGGTGATAGGAATGGTTGTTATTTTTGTAGCACCTTACACTTTTCATCATGTGGACGCAGATACTCTCAAGCTTATACCCTTTAGGATTGAACTTTTTGGTTATACAAAATGCTCATTTAATTGTAAAAAGCAGCATGTCTGATCAATCTTGAGTGTCAGTTTGTTATGACGCTTCCATTGTGAATTATTACTTATACAAATTTTTTTTTTCATTTGCAGGAAAAGCAGCGTAAATTACATGAAGAGCAAAGAGATCTGATACAGCAACAAGCACAGGCAAAGGCACAAATGCTGCGATATGAAGATGAGCTGGCTAGGAAAAGAATGCAGGTTCAGATAGTGAAATAATTATATTCTTTTTTCAAATTACGATTAATGAAATTTTTGCTGCCAAACAGCCAGTTATGTTTTATTTTCTCATTGTTTGCAGACAGATCATGAAGTTCAGAGGAAACATAATGTTGAACTGGTTAGGATGCAAGAGGATTCCTCTACACGGAAAGAACAAGCCAGACGAGCTACCGAGGAACAGATCCAAGCTCAGCAGCGCCAAACTGAGAAAGAGAGGGCTGAAATAGAGAGGGAAACAATAAGAGTTAAGGCCATGGCAGAGGCTGAAGGCCGAGCCCATGAAGCAAAACTGACGGAGGAACATAACAGGAAAATGCTTATAGAACGCATTAATGGCGAAAGAGAGAAATGGCTTGCTGCAATCAATACAACTTTTAGTCACATTGAAGGTATACACGACTGAGAAGCATGTATTGGTATTTATGTTGTTCAATCACAAGGATGATTAATTTGGTCCACATATAAATGGTTTTTTGGATGAAGACTTAGGCCATGTGCTCTGACTGGTTAGCTGCTTTTGTGTATTTCATACTTCTCTATGAATTGGGGCTCATGGCCATTTTGTCACTTCTATGTTCTAACATCTTTAATTCTTTCCATAATTTTATTTTATTTTATTTTTAAATCTCCAGAATTTTATTGTTGAAACGGCAGCTATGTTGTGCAAAATAATTCAGTGTTATGCTTTATCTTGATGCAAACTTTCTATCTTCACAGTTACTTTTGCTTCTTAAGGTATAAGGGTTCAAAATTATTAAGTGTTTCGTACCCATATAAAAACATATATTAAATTCTTGAATAATTTTCGGCATAAGGGAAAGTTCAATATACTCAAGTGGGCACTTAAGGCCTGGTTTGGATAGCAAAGTCCTTTCAAGTCATCAATCTCATCTCATCTCATCTCATTGCAATATTCGAACGTTACAAACACAAACACTTTTCAATTTTAAATATTCAACTTTTTCATCTAATCATTACCTAATCATTACAACTTTCCCAAACTTCCAAACAGAATACAAAAAACAATTCAACTTTTTCAAATTTCAAAACAAAAATAATATTAAAAAATTATATTCTAATAGATCCAAATGGACTTAGAAAACACTTTCCCAAAACCCCATAAAACATATAAACTAAAACATTTCACTACTATTCACAAATGATTTCATTACCATTCACATATCATCTCATCTCGCTATCCAAATAAGGCCTGGAACCTATATTTCTGTCTTGTATGCGATAAAAGTATGATAACTTCATAGCTTTCTGAGATTAAACAGGCAATGCCCTGAAGTGTTATACTTAAGCATCTTACCTTGAACTTTATAAATTAATGTGTTTTGTGCAACACTTAATGGTCTTAAAGTGCAACTTTCATTGTGATTATTTTACATTTATTGTTTAGTCAATATGGATATCAATGTATAGTAGCTTGCCAAATATTCAGGATTTCCTACATATGTAATTCTTTTTGTTCTTGTTGCTAGGTATTTTTGTTGTGCATGTCTTTTCTTTGTTTGTCAAGCCTATGGTGACCTTAATGAGAGGAAAAAAAAAAGACTCATCGAATTGTATTGAGTTTGACTCATGGTGTAAATAGTATGTGAATTTAATACCTCCTGTATAGAGGAAATATGGTATTCCTAGCTTATTATCAGACGATGACCTATTTACAAAGGTCATGTGGGACTATTATATTTCATTTTCTGTCTCATAGAAAACCCATTTTGCTCTGTTTAGCCCTTTTGAACTTATTGATGTATGTTTCTGCTTCACTAATTAGTTCTTATGTTTCATGAATTGATAACCTTGGCATCTGCTATTTCCTTTTCATAAAATATTATTGATCTTAGATACATATGCTTCAGCATTTGTTTGGGATCTAATTGGAGAGTGGACTTTTAAATTATTTTCAATTTTATAATTGCCATTTAGGTGGCATGCAGGAGGATATCTTAATGACATGAACATTCCTCCACTCTCACCTGCAGGGGGTTTTAGGATCCTACTGACTGATAGGAATAAGTTGCTTATGACGGTTGGAGGAGCCACTGCATTAGCTGCAGGAGTTTATACAACCAGGTTTGTATGTTGATTTTCTTCTTTCATCTTTTTTAGTCACTTCAGTTTAACGTATATTTCGCTTTTTTATGTGGGTGGTATTTCTCTGTCATGTCTATCTTTTTCTTGGCAGTTATTAGCTTTAGAAAGACGTAAAATGGGATTTATGTGCCTGTTGCTTGGTTCAATCCAATATGTTTATCTTGAGTTGTTTTTACCTATCAATTGGGAGAGAGAGAGAGAGAGAGAGAGAGAGAGAGAGAGAGAGAGAGAGAGAGAATTGGATATTGCTTGGTCCATACATGATTGACAATCTTGTTGGTTAGAAATTTGTGAGTATCTGCTTATCTAGCCTGTTGGATGTGTACGTCCAAGTGGCATAATTTGTCCTGAAGAGATGTTGAATGTGGATACAACTATGACTTCCCTAAACAACCTATGTTTATGACAAGGCATGTACGAAACAAGGAAAGTATTGTATATCTGTCATGTCCACAATCTTTCATGCCACTCCCTCTGCCCCACCCCTCCATCAGGCATCCATCACTTCCCACCCCAACACTACAACACCACTACTTCACTATGACATTCTGTAACATTTGTTTCCCCTCTACCATTGTGTTATTGGAATAATAAAGTGTACCCTAGCCGGCAATTTGATAGACTGATCAATTCAGTCTGAGATGACTATCATGGAGATCTTTCTTATCAAGGCCTCATTAGACAATGACCAGCAGAGTATTCTTGTCCATGGGAAAACTCAAATGATGTTGTAGATTCACGAGTCATCCTTTTAATTGGATGAGTTATTCTTTTAATTGGATGAGCCATTTGATACTCTTTCTCGATCTTTGATATGTTTACAGAGAAGGAGCTAGAGTAATGTGGGGATATGTTAATCGGATTCTGGGGCAGCCATCACTTATTCGAGAATCCTCCATTGCAAAATTTCCTGGGTCGGAATTGATTTCTAAGGCTAAAAATAAAGTTTTTAAATACAGTACGTCTGCAGGAACTAAAAATGGTCTTGGAAATATTGTTCTCCATCCTTCGTTGGAAAGGAGAATACAGCAACTTTCTCGAGCTACATCAAACACCAAGACTCATCAGGCACCTTTTCGCAATATGATGTTTTATGGGCCCCCTGGCACTGGAAAAACTTTGGTTGCAAGGGAGATAGCTCAGAAATCAGTATGCTTTTAAAATCTTGACATCATCTCTCTTCCTTTTTATCACTGCTGCCTGATTTATATGTGCCTTGTTGGACATTTATTTTATTGGTGCTCCCATTGACACTTGAATCTTCTCATACAGGGTTTGGATTATGCCATGATGACTGGAGGAGATGTTGTGCCACTGGGTGCGCAGGCTGTTACAAAAATTCATCAGATATTTGATTGGGCTAAGAAATCAAATAAAGGTTTATTGCTTTTTATTGACGAGGCAGATGCTTTCTTATGCGAGTAAGTTTTTATGCAGTTAACACTGCTTGTTATTCCGAGATTCATGAAGTTATCAAATAAATAACTGTTATGTTTCAGGAAGTTATCACTACTTATTATGCAGTTAGAATAAGTAGTTGTATTCCGAGATTCCCATTGTTATGATACTATGTTTGAGTCATAAATGGTTAGTTTGATTGTGAGTATAAATGGCAGCACCTAAATATATATCCTCTGTCTTTTATGTGACCTCATCTGTGAAAAATGCTAAGCTCTGTGATCACTGTATCTTTCTTATATGCAATTAATTTAAAACTCAAGTTCATCCTGGTTATTCTAACCACAAGGTACCTTTTTCTTGGCTTCTATTTTCATGGTATTTATTCAAATAATGATTTTGTTCTCTGCAAGAATATAATTTCTTCTGGAAACCCATTTAGTAATCAAGGTTATCGATCCAATGCAGGCGCAACAGTACACATATGAGTGAAGCTCAAAGAAGTGCTCTGAATGCATTGCTCTTCCGAACTGGAGATCAGTCTAGAGACATAGTTCTTGTTCTCGCAACAAACAGACCAGGTGATCTCGACAGTGCTGTTACCGACCGAATTGATGAGGTCATTGAGTTTCCACTTCCGGGAGAGGAGGAACGTCATAAACTACTGAAGCTCTACTTGCACAAGTACCTTTCTGGTGAAAGTGATCAGAACGCAGCTAAGTGGGGTCCTTTTACCAAGAAAAAGCCACAAAAGATAACCGTAAACGATGTATCAGATGATGTGATCCGAGAAGCTGCCAGGAAGACAGAAGGGTTCTCCGGCCGAGAGATAGCAAAACTAATGGCTAGCATCCAAGCAGCTGTTTATGGGCGCCCGGACTGCGTGTTGGATACCCAGCTGTTTATGGAAATTGTTGATTACAAGGTTACAGAGCATCATCAGCGAATAAAACTAGCAGCTGAAGGTGGTGTACCAGCTTAGCTAGCTAAGGACGTGCATCTCAAGACGTCAGATGCAATATAGTAGGGAAGGTGGCTTATTTTTGAAAGCCCAAAAATTGGAGAATTTTTTGCGGTGTTTTGATGATTATTTAACATTCTTTGTATATTGGAATATTGTGGTTCTTTTTGTTGTAGGGGTCGATAAGTCGATCTCCCTTTTCCCTCACATTTTCATTTCCTGACATTTTTGTTGAAGTCGTGTGGTATCTATGAGAGCATTCCCAACCGGGTCTGTATATTGTCATTTTTTCTATAATTTAGGGATGAAATTAGGGTTTTGTAAAAAAACCCCCCATCCCGATCCCCATTTTGCGGCTTGAGTATCCGGTCTGTACAGTAAATTTTCATCTTTATTGATTCACTGTACATCTGCATCGTGTATTTGGCTCATGTTTCGATGCCTTCCGTCCCGCGTGTTCTTCTCTCTCGCTAGGTAACCCGTTTGCTTCCTCCCTCCCACATTTTTTGATCGATTGCCAATACGATTTCGGTAAGTGATGATGGATAATTTTCTCTCTTCTCTAGTTGTTTGGCTTTCCCGATTTGAGTTTCTATTTTCCTCTTCCCCCCTCTCTCTCCTTCTCTGTCTCTCTTCCTGGTTTTCTTTCTCCTGACGCCATGATCTCTCTGTGAGACCTCCAAATTCGGGAAGGTATGCGGGACAATTTTTATTATTTATGAATTGATGATGAAATAATCTGGGTAATTGAAGCATGACTTGTTTTTATTGATGACATTTATTGTAATTCTGGGGTTTTTATTTTTTGCATCTCTTCTCGTTCGTATGATGATGGTGTTGGGGGCAAACCATTCGATGATTATTGTCAATGATTTTGTCCATTGCTCTCTCTCTCTCTGTGTTACCGAGACTCTGTGATTATGTTGACTTTCTTCCATGGCTTAACCTCAATGGAAGGGGGACGTGAAATTTGGTGCTTTCTATTGGCTTTTTTCCAGTAATCTCTTTCACTTTGTAACTGCTTGGATGTGTGCCATACTTTTTTGAATCTGTGATGATCGAACATATTATGCATCTGTTGGCCGATTGTTTTGGTTGATTGTGTAAACTAAACCTGGTTAAACCTCTTCATTTTTTGAGTATTGTGAACCTTTTGTTGAAGATTCTTAATTACACTTATTTGGTTGCTTTTCATTGTAGATCTTGTTTCTGTTTTTTTTGGTAACATTAGTTTCTTTTGTAGGTCTTGGTTTCATGGAATTGTTTTTGGTTTCATTAAATTGTTCTTGGTTTTAGAAACAATTGTTCTTGGTTTCTTTGTAATTCTTGGTTTCATGAATTTGATTTGGAATCTTTTATAGTTCTTGGTTTCTTGGTTAGTTCTTGGTTTCATGAAATATTTCAGAATATTATTTATAGTTCTTGGTTTCATTTGTACTTCTTGGGTTCATGAATTTGATGATAGTGTTTCATTACTAGTTCTTGGTTTCTTTTGTACTTCTTGGTTTCTTGGTTAGTTCTTGGTTTCATGAAATTTTCCAAAATTGGTTTTGTAGTTCTTGGTTTCATTTGTACTTCTTGGGTTCATGAATTTGATTTGGTTTCATTACTAGTTCTTGGTTTCTTTTGGTCTTATTGGTTTCATGCATTTGATTTGGTTTCAAATCTAGTTCTTGGTTTCTTTTGTACTTCTTGGTTGCATGAAATTTTTCCAAAACCTATTGTAGTTCACTTGGGTTTCTTTTGGTCTTATTAGTTTCATGCATTTGATGAAAGTTTCAAATCTAGTTATTGGTTTCTTTTGTACTTCTTGGTTGCATGAAATTTTTCCAAAACCTATTGTAGTTCACTTGGGTTTCTTTTGTTTTAAATATATAATCTGCAGAGGGAAATCCAATTCGGTTATTCTTCTATTTGCTGCTTCATCTTTTGGAATCTATGATATTCGATTCCATATTCAAATGCATTATTGATTATTCAATAGAGATTGTGAGCTATAATCAAAAAGGCCAGCTCATTTTCTGGGGAAAAAACATACATACTAGATTCGATTCCTTATTCTTATTGATCATTTCTAATTGGCTTCACCTTTTCACATTTCTGGCCTCTAACCCAGTTCTATGATTGGATTTCCATTTTAATATCATAATGATTATTTTACATTGTTATTTTTGGCCTTTTTTGTTATTGATGTTCAACTTCTTCTTACTTGTTTTCATGTCTTATTTATGGGTTGATGACTTATTTCCCATGCCATGTTGTTTTGTGCAAATCTTGATCATATATGTTTGAACTTAGCATTCTTTTGGGACTTGAGTCAATTACATTAATGGATCTACACTTGTTTCTGTTTTGACAAATAAATCTACACTTTTCAGACTTGGTTTAGACCGAACACTTGCTCTACAGTTGTTTTATGTATTTTCCCACTTCAATATACACTTGGAGACCCTTCTTGAAGCAGTTGCCTACTATTGTGATGTATTTTTAGGGGGTTTTTTCACTGAATTCTGGTTGGGATTGTTAGAAAGACTTGGACTATTTAATTATTTGGTTTGCTAGCTTTAATATAATTCAGTGGCATGACCGAATAAATGTGTGATACTTTGTTCCATTTTGTATATCATTTGCAGTGTTTCATATAGATTCGGGCGAGGGAATCTGTTAATAGGCTATGATGATGGTGTTATAGGGGGTTAATTCACTAGTGTTAATAGGGACTCATCGATATGGCGGGGTAATCATCATCTGAATGGCCATATTGCAGTTTGTGATAGTTTTCACAAAAGGCAATCGGGGTTTGGGTGGGGTTTTGCAGCCATTCGATGTTCGGCGCCTTATTTACGTATGCTGTCAATATTTACACCATTTTGAGCTATTTGTTGTAATTAATATTGGTGTTTTTTAATGAATATGAATCGGATGGGGATGCTCTACTTTTTCTTATGTCTGATTTGCATGCTGTTCTTGGTTGGTGTTTTTAATTATGTTGTGAATAGAATTAATGTGTAAACTAAACCCCCTCGGCCGTGATGATGACAACCGCATGTGGGGATATGAGATATGATTGGCCATCTCCTCAATGGCTAGGTAAACCAGACGACCAACAAGTACTGGCAACCGATTGTTGCAGCCATGAGTTGGTGGCCATACATTCTTGATGTTACCATTCGGTTCCTGAGCCCCGAACAAATGCATCATTAAATTGAAAGTGATACGGGATCTAATCTCTAAATATTTTTTTAGAGATGGATTCAAAGACCCTGGACATATGTTCTTCACCAACCTCTAAGTCAGGATCCTCAACTCGACCCCACTTATGGTGGGCAAAGTGGATCAACTCCGGTGACCCTTGATGACTCTCCACCCCTACCCCCTAATGAGCCTATCGGCATTAGGAAATCAGTGAGGGGTGCAAATTTCACCCCGAAGAAGACAAGTTACTTGTCTCTGCATGGCTAAATTGTAGCCTTGATGCCGTCCAGGGAACAGATCAAAAACACTCCCAACTTTGGAAAAAATTTATGAGTACTTCCAGCAATTTAAGGAAACCACAAATGACCGGACAATAAAGTCTTTAATTCATCGGTGGTCGGTTATCCAAAAGGCCACAAACAAATTTTGTGCGAAACTAGCCCAAGTTGAAGGGTTAAATCAAAGTGGCATGACCGAACATGATAAGGTAGAATTTTCCTAATCCTTGTTTTATTTTAAAATTTCGGTGGTTTGGTACATTGGTTTAATTATTTGTATTTTTTCCCATGCAAGTTTGAGAAGGCCAAACTTATGTACAAATCCCTAGAGAAATGCTCATTTCAGTTCGAGCATTGTTGGCACCTGTTGAAGGACCAACTTAAGTGGATTTGGAGCGCCACAAAGGAGGATCCAAAGCAAAGGAAGACGATGTCCCCATCCCCGACCCCAACTCGATATTCTGGAGCTACAGTTGATTCGATTTTTGACCTCAAGGCGGATCATGTGATGGAGATGGGGACCAACCCCCTCGGCTGTGATGATGACAACCGCATGTGGGGATACGAGATTTGATTGGTCATCTCCTCAATGGCTAAGTAACCCGGACGGCCAACAAGTACTGGCAACCGATTGTTGCAGCCATGAGTTGGTGGCCATACTTTATTGATGTCACCATTCGGTTCCTGAGCCCCGAACAAATGCATCATTAAATTGAAAGTGATACGGGATCTAATCTCTAAATATTTTTTTAGAGATGGATTCACAAGACCCTAGACATATGTTGTTCACCAACCTCCTAAGTCAGGATCCTCAACTCGACTCCACTTATGGTGGGCAAAGTGGATCAACTCCGGTGACCCTTGATGACTCTCCACCCCTACCCCCTAATGAGCCTATCGGCGTTAGGAAATCAGTGAGGGGTGAAAATTTCACTCCCGAAGAAGACAAGTTACTTGTTTCTGCATGGCTAAATTGTAGCCTTGATGCCGTCTAGGGAATAGATCAAAAACACTCCCAACTTTGGAAAAAAAATTTATGAGTACTTCCAGCAATTTAAGAAAACCACAAATGACCAGACAATAAAGTCTTTAATTCATCAGTGGTCGGTTATCCAAAAGGCCACAAATAAATTTTGTGCGAAACTAGCCCAAATTGAAGAGTTAAATCAAAGTGGCATGACCGAACATGATAAGGTAGAATTTTCCTAATCCTTACTTGTTTTATTTTAAAATTTCGGTGGTTTGGTACATTGGTTTAATTATTTGTATTTTTTTCCCATGCAAGTTTGAGAATGCTAAACTTATGTACCAATTCCTAGAGAAATGCTCATTTCAGTTCGAACATTGTTGGCACCTGTTGAACGACCAACCTAAGTGGATTTGGCGCGCCACAAAGGAGGATCCAAAGCAAAGGAAGACGATGTCCCCATCCCCGACCCCAACTCGATGTTCTGGAGCTACAGTTGATTCAGTTTTTGACCTCGAGGCGGATCATGTGATGGAGAATGAAGTTATCGAGCCTGACCAACCAATTGGAAGGAAAGCTGAAAAAGGAAAATGAAAGGCCCAAGGCCAGCATGCAGAGGAGAACTTCCAACTCAAGAAGATGAAGTATACTCTGTTTGAGGAGTCACGCACTCAGGAGAAATAGTTTTTTCGTCTTAAATCCGAGAAGATGGCGCATGACAAGGAGACGGAGGCTAGAAAATTACATCAAGAGGACGAACGGCTGCGGTTGGAAGCTGAGAAAGTGGAGCTCGCGAAGAAGGAATCAGATCAGCACATTATGATGATGGATGTGAGTGTCATGCCAGAATTGCAGCGGCAGTTTTTCCAGCAACTCCAGAGGGAGGTCATGGCGAGACGCAGTCGGTCGGACGATTTGGATTGATTATTTTTTATTTGGCTACTTATTTGATGTTTGTAACAATTATATATGTGTAAAAATACATGTAATTAATCTTTTTGTGTATTTGATAATATGGGAAGTATGATACGGTTGTGCAATTAATGACTCAATGACATTTTCAGAAACAAACTTGATTACCATTAATATATTCGGGAAATTGATAACAATAACGAAATACAAATGCAAATCAGATTAACTCAAACATAGGTCACCAATTACATTAAGGAAATAATAAAATCTAAAGCGCAACCCCGACTAATGTTATGAATATAAAAACCATTGATGTTCAATTAGATTTTCTTGAAACTGATGATGTGCCGAGCTGTCTCTAATATCATGATGACGCTGGATGAAGTCCGTAAGCTCAGTTGTATGATTGCGCGACAATTCGGGGAGATTATCATCAAGTTGATCATATTGAATGTCCAGACTCTCACTATCATCACGCTCGTCTTCAATGATCATATTATGTAGAATAACACATGCTTTCATTATATTCATTAGTTCCTTCACTTTGAACATTCGGGAAGGTCCACAAATGATAGCAAATCTTTGTTGAAGTACCCCGAATGCACGCTCGACATTTTTTCTTGCGGATTCTCGTGCTTTCACAAAATTTTTCTTCTTATTCCCACGTGGTGATGGAATCGTCTTCACAAAAGTTCGCCACTTGGGATAAATACCGCCTGCAAGGTAATAGAGCATAGTATAGTCATTGCCATTGATAGTGTAACTGACTGGAGGAGCACGTCCTTGGGCAAGTTCTGTAAAAATAAAAGATCTCTCTAGCACATTAATATCGTTATGTGAACCGGGCATACCAAAAAATGCATGCCATATCCAGAAATCATATGAAGCAACTGCTTCTCCAGTAACCCCATACGCCAGTATTCTAAGTGCTGCGGTGATTTTTTGCATAGAAGATAAACCGAGTCGGCCGGCATTATCTCTTCTTTGGACGAAGTACGGCTCGTAAGACCCTACTTCATTTAGAATACGAAGAAATAGGGGACGGCTCATCCGAAATCTCCTTCGAAATAGATTCGAGGGATATACTGGATTTTCAGCGAAGTAATCACGAAATAGGCGCTCGTGCCCCTGAATATGATCACGCCGAATAAACTTACGACGTTGGCTATTGCCAGGTCGCCTCAATGACTGTCTATCCGCTTCCATGTTTTGAACATCGCTATAATCTTCAAAAGATACGTATGTCAATAATTTGCGAAAAAAAGTACGAGTCATTTGATGAAAGGAGTAGGAGATCAAAAGATACAATTGAAGTTTGGTTCTATAGAGGAAATGAGGCTTGAGTTTGTGAGAATGTATATGCTAGCAATATGCGTATTTATAGAGGAAATAGTTATCGTTACATGAGAGAAGACAAAAAATATTACCGTTTGAGAGAAGACAAAAAAAGTTACCGTTTGAGAAAAGACAAAAAGAGTTACCGTTAGAGAAAAGACAGAAAATATTACCGTTGGATAAAAGACAGAAAATATTACCGTTTCATCCAATTAAAAATTTTTATCATCAATATGTGACTATGGTTTTTCATTAGAGAAATTGATATTGAATACTCTTCTAATTAAATTTGCCATCACGTTAGAAAATACACTAATTAATAAAAAACTTTCTATTTTTATAATACGAATTTCAATTTAAAAAAAAATACTATATTGGATAGTCAAAATCTCCAATAAATATTTAGTAGAAAGTGATATTTGAAAAAAAGATAATAAGACAAAAGAGTTAGTAGTTAAGATTGTAAATGGGAGAGAGAGAAAAAATTAATAAAAAAAGAATAGATAGTGTATTGGATAGTCAAAATCTCCAATAAATATTTAGTAGAAAGTGATATTTGAAAAAAAAAATAATAAGACAAAAGAGTTAGTAGTTAAGATTGTAAATGAAAGAGAGAGAAAAAATTAATAAAAAAAGAATAGAGAAATATTATTTAAAAGAATAGAGATAAGGATATGAAATGGGATGTAGGAGGTTTTTAGAAGATAAATAAATTTTAGAAAATAATTTGAGAAAATGAATATTTGAATTAAATTATAAGGATGGAGATGTAAAACTAGATGGAAATGCTCTGAGGAATGTTAGCGTGTGAGGGAATGAGTTGCAATTGTGTTGGCCCTCATAATACTTCTCCCTTAGTACCTGGTGACACAGACTACCTAAGGATCTATAGTGCTTGTTGGACGACAATATGAGATGGTGGAAACTTCTTGTAATAATTCGAAAGTAGACCCTCTTCTGTTTTTATTTCCCTTAAAATATGCATGTTCTCTTTTTCTTTTTTCTTTTTAATTGAGATGCCTCTGTCTAAAATCATCAAAGAACATGAAATGAAGTTGAACTTTGAAACATACATTGTGATTGCTTTTAATTGATATGAGACCGTTAGGTGGATGAAAGCTAGATGATGTATCCTATAGCATGATTTTAGAAAAATATGAGATTTATATATTAAAAAAAAAACCTAATTCTTAATAATAAACTTTATTTTATTTTATTTTTAAATAAAATATATAAAATATTTTATAAAACTAAAGTAGAGTAACAAATGATTGAATTATTGAAAAATAGAAACCGGAAGATTGAAAAATTGCGATTATATACTTGATTCTGCAATATCTCAATATCATTCACTTCTCTTTTTTTTTTTTTTTTTTCTGTGTTACAAATGATTTTCAAGACATCTTTTTATAGGCAACTCTATAATAGTTTGTTGTGCTAACAAGTTCACGTACGAAATAAATTATCACATACACAATAACCAGGTCACATATATATTAAACTATCACATATACAATAACCAAGTTATATGTATAACAAATACAATAAAATATAATCTATATGATCATTCACTAAATACATATATTTTCAATAATGATAGATTAGTCACAATTTTAACGGTTTAATTTTGAATCAGAGAATATGCTTAGCTTTTGAGTTTCCTTTTTGCGAAGAACCGGTAAAAGGCGACAGAGTCCCAAACTCAACCACACGTGGCGCAAAGATAGCGATCGCTCTTCCTTAACCGTCCCAAATAACCGCCACGTTACCCCAATGCGCCACGTAGAGACGGGGCCGAACACCAACGGCCTCTTCGTTTTTTATTCAGGATGTTGGAACTTTCAATTCCGATGCTTTTAATTAGGCTCTTCAGTTCTTACACTTACTACTGTTCGTTGAGAGAGATGGCGAAGGCAAGGGCGTGGGTGGCTTTGTTGTTGTGCGTGGCGGTGCTGTGGCCGGGGATGTGTTGGTGCTGGGGACAGAACGCCATGGATGATGCGAAGGAGAGGATGAAGGCCGCGGCAGAGAGTTCCGGGGTGAAAGCGGAGGAGGCCAAACAAGGCGCTGCCGAGGCCATGCACGATTCCAAAGACAAGATGGATTCCTGGGTCGATTGGGCTTATGACAAGTTCAATGAGTATATATATATATTCTTCTCCCTTCTCATTTTCCTTACATTAATCCATGTCATGCATATATATATATATATATATTTTTTCTATATGTAAGAAGCGCCTACATTTATTGTTATTTGTTATAAAAAAAAAATCATGAGTTAGGAAGAACTAGAAGGACAGAAAACGAAAAGGCAAAAGTTCTATGGTCATTTATGTGTCGTTAGGTCATCTAATAGGCTGCATTAATTAACGTTCAATCAACGACGTTTGGGGGGAACCGGAAAATAAAGAGAGCTTGAAGATGTAATTTTTTCTTTTTCTTTTTTCACTTCTCCTGAGAATTTCTCACCCGATTCGTGATAAGATCAATATTTAATCTTTTTATGCCTCAAAATAATGCCGTATACGAACTCTGGAAGTTTCCAATATGTTTTTCAGTGAAGACTACGACAATATATCCATGTCGTGTCTGCACACCTTATTACTCTATCACAAAGAAGAGATCAGGGTTCGAGTACTCACACTAGACACGTTAACTGGTGACTTGGAAATTGGAATAGTTCTAGGGGTGATCACCAGCCTTAAGGGGTTGTTTTTTTAGGGGGAAATCATATTCTGCACAAAAGGAAAATTAAGAGAAGAATGATGTGTGATTAACACATCTATGATTGAACAAGCTAGAATAAGATCTTACTTACCCGAAATTTTTTTTTTCTGAAACTTCGATTTTCTTTTCTGCATGCTTTGAAAGGTTATTGACTAATATGATGGTGCTAGGGGATTTGGACTTGGACAGAACAATGCAAAAGAGGATGTTCAAAATACGATGGATAAAGCTGGGTATGCTGCATGGAGAGCCACGGAGACAATGAGTTCTGCTGGATCTGGTATTAGTCCGGACTTTGTTATCGGCACCCGGTGGCAATCAAAAGAAGAAACTAATCTTTTCTGTCTTTTTTTTAATTTGTCCTCTCCCAGATTCACCAAAGCATGCTTCCAAGACGGCGGGTGATGCAAAACACTTCGTCTCTGAGAAAGCCGATCAAACTATAAGAATGGCTACAGACAAGGTTGGTGATGCGGACGAGACAACAGCAGGAGCGATGGAATATGGGAAAAACAAAGGAGCTGATGCTTACGAGGACGCTAGCGCGACACTGAACATGGCTACAGAAACGGCTTCCAATAGGGCTGAGGATGCTCAAGAGAAGATGTCAGAAGCAATGGGGTATGCAGAAGATAAAGCAGCCAATGCGTATGACAAAGCAAAGCATCGTGTGGAGGACTCGTACATGACAGCGAAGGAGACCATGACAGAACATGCCAAGACAAATTACGAGGCTGCAAAGGAGAAGGTTTCGCAGGCTGCAGGAGATGTTGGGGCTAAGATGAGGAACATTAAGGGAGAGCTATGAAGGGAGGGAATGACCATGATGTACCACTTTTATCAAGTTATAATCTTTCCTGATCAAGCCATCTGTGAGTTTTATCATTTATGTTTATTGGTATATTTCTGTCATTCTACATGCATGATTGTTAATATGTTTATATATCTTTAATAGGGTATTAATTTGAGATAATGAAATTTGTATCCGAGGAATAACTTTTTCCCATTTTAAAAATGTGATTTAATCCAAAAATTTCTAGTAAATTTTTTTCTTTTTATTTCTGGGGAGATGGGAGATATAGTTAAAAGGCATTTTGGCCAGATAATTCTCCAAATAAGTTTATTTTCAAATATCACTTAAATATAAAATATTTTTCAATTTCAAATATTTAATATTTTCATTTAATTATTACTTAATTATTATCTAAACACAAAATCCAATACTTTTACAAACTTCAAAACAAAATATAAAAATTAATACAAGGTTTACAAAGTTTAAGATAAAAATAATATTCAAACAATTTTTTTAACTTAATTATAATTTTTTCAATTTTATATCTTTTATTTCTTAAAACCCAATAAAACATTTTTATTCAAATTATTGGTATTATTATTCACCAAATTTTGAGACAGTCAAGTGTCCAAACAGGCCTGTCGACCATCTTATACGTATCAGTGCTAGCTGCGCGCCCCAGCACACCATGCTTGCCGACCGGGAATATGAAACAAAATGTAGTAAGTAGATTCTAGTACTGTAGGGAAATATTGCCACTGATCCAGTGGAGAAACTCGATTGGCTTGACCATGATCGATGTTGATAAAATGTCAATGGAATTCAGAAAAAATCCAGTGGAAAAGAGAGATGTATGATAAAGTAGCCAGCCTTGTAGTATTTTATTGTTGTGTATGTGAATTTGTCAAGCAATATTAAATATGTGATAAATATTAAATATGTTGTTTGACTTTTAAATTCTATCGAATTTCTGTACCCTTATATCTGTTGTGCTCGAACTTGACTTGAGATCGAGGACTTTGATTAAAAAGACATTAAGGGATCTTAATGAAAGCTAGTAGAGGACATAATTATCATTCTAGGAATGACATATGATCATTAATAGACATAATTTTAGAAATGAGTAAACCGGGAGTGTCACAAAAAAGGAGAAAGTAGAAGGAAACCTAAACATTAAAGATAGTACTTTAGACTAGAATCTATATATCTAGTACTGAAGATGTTGAAATTATTATCGAGAAATTAAACTATCTTATCTCATATAATCATTACAATTTTCACAAATTTCTATATAAAAGATAATAAATAATTTAATTTTTTCAAATCTCAAAACAAAACTAAAATTAAAAAAATTATATTATAATAATATTTCATTCAACTTTTAACAAAACATCTCATCTGAACTGTGTATCCATATATACAAATGGGTACTATATATAATTAATTATGTCATAAGTTTATGACTTTATAGCTAATTTTAAGTTAAATTAAGCTTCGCCCTCTTAATTAGGGCATGCGATCGTTCTTATGGAGTAAAGAACCGAAGGGACAATGACATGATGATGTGAGTTCTATTATTAGGCGTGCAACATATTAAAGATATCAGATCGAGGTAGGTTATCAACAAGATGGAGGTAAGGTCCTTTTTAAAATCCCATGAATTTATTGTTTATCCTCTAGACTTCCAGAAGAAGTAATGATCTAGACACATGAATCCAAATTATTTATTGTCAGATCCAATCCCTAGATATAAATCCAAAGTAATTAACTTGTATGGATTTTTTTAATTGAAATTATAGCTTTCCCAGCTTACACATTCGTGTAATGTGCATAAACAGTTGTCCTATTGAGTCCTGTTTGATTTTTAAGAACTACTGATCTTGTGTTCTGTTCTGTTCTGTCATTGTCCCGCGAGTCTCTACATTCACTGGATTAATCTTTTATCTTTTTCCCTTCTCTCTCTTGCTTCTCTTAAATATATATTCTTGTTGGCCGGTGTTGGTATTTTTACTGTTGAAAGTGCTGGATCTTTGACGATGACCCTTCATTCAGATATAGCAATATTGAGCCATTAATGCCAGCTCTAGTCCATTAAGAAGGGACGCTTCCATCTTCTGATAACTCTTTTTACATGGTATTGGTATCTTTCGTACAAGATTGCGTCTAGCAAATTCCGGCCACTTTTTTTCTGCAACCATGAATCCTCACCTCAATATCGATGTTTCACAAAGGGTGCAGCTGCTATATGTATATTTTGCACGCTAAAGAGTAATAAAGACTAGGACTGTTTAGATCCTTTCCAATTCCATATATAGTACTACTGCATGCTAGTAATGTTGCAAGTCTTTCTCTCAGCTTTCCAATTCCATAGTGATTTCTTGTGAGAATGCCAACATTTTTTTACATCAAAATTTGGAAAGTTAAAGATCTGCAGATTAGACACTTGAACTTGCATTAGGACTCATGGCATATTTTTTCTTTTTTCTTTTTTTTTTTTAATTTTCCTCCAAAAAGGATTTCTAAATTTATGTGAAAACCGGCCTCTTCATCCAGGTCATGAATTATATATATTTAGAATCAACCTAAATTATAACCCTATTTTTAATTTGGAATATCTTCCAGCAAAATTCCCTATATGACTCCTCCATTGATGTTTTATCAGGCCTGGCCTTGGGTAATAAAGGCGTTTGCCGTACGAACCTTGGTTCAGTTTGGCAGACGTGATCTTTGCCTCTCCACGTGCAACAGTAAATACATGACACAGAAAACTCATCTAGTTTTGATACTGAACCATAACTCACAATAGGAGTCGGATGGTAATTAATTAACACAATTCTCAAACATGGTAAAAGACAACGCGACCGGAACCATATCGAGTGTTGGTGTTTATTGAAGTACAGTTCAGTGAGCATGTGACGCCTTCAGTCCCGTTTGATTTCTGAGAAAGATAGAAGTAGCATATATAGGGTTTCATGGAACCAAAGCAATTACTTTACTAAAGAGTTAAAGACGGAAATCATGAGATAGTAATTAAGAACTACTTACAAATGTTAAAGAGAGAATTTTTATTACAGATTAAACATAAACTTTTTTTTTTCCTTTTGATGAGTGAACATGTTAGTTCATATTTCATCCAACAAAACCAAAAGCTGTTTCATTTTTCTATCTTTACCCTTTTTCCCTGATTTGCCTTGATCCGTGAAAACTTGATTTAGCTAGCTAGTTTTGGAATAAAGAAGATGAGAGACGGAATATTTTCAGTAGAAAGATAATAAACATGGGCGTACCAATTATTGAGAGAATATTTATGACTAACAAGAGTCACCAAATTAGAAGAAGATTTACAGATTGATTGAGGTTAATTTATAGCATCACTGCGAATTGCACCAAAAATAGGTTATTGCTGATACAGTAGTGGGTGGGTAATCTAACTCCTCCATTTGATCTGTACCTCTGTGCATATCTAATCTAATCATTCACCGAATATATGCATTTGCTGATCAGTAAAAGTAATCTCAAGGGTTTGAAGAATTTGATTTGCCTTACATTTGCTTCTTCTTCAGGGCTTGTTTATTGTTGTGCATCCATACCTTGAAAACTTTCCTCTTTACACCCACTTCTGAACAGAACTGCTGGACTTCTTGGTCGTCATGTTTCTGGATCTTCCACCCCAACTTCTCAGCAAATTCCATCATCTTATCCTTCTGTTCCTGAGTAAATTTTGTCCGAAACCTCCTCTTGGATTGCGGCGCTTGTACTGAAGTTTGCATACCAACATTAGACCGAAACATATTGAGATCTTCGCTCGAAGACTCGGCTGCCGCTCCAAAGCCCCCTCCAAAGGCCATCATCATCGGTGCGGTGGCTCCCGTCAAAGGAGCTGTGGATAGAACATGCGGGAATTTCTGGTGATGGTGATATACATGAGCCGAGGGAGGAGGGAGTGGAGGATGATGTTGAGAAGGTATCATATCTCTTTGGCCATTGTTTATGCTGGGGTTTGGGTAGTAACAATTGGAAACATATTTTGAATCACCCTCGACTTCTTTCCGACGGAAATTCCGGTGGCATTCACAAGCTGCACACTTTAAGGCCTCCGGGGTGCCTTCCTCCCCGCTTGACATGAATTCTCCGCAGCCATCCACAACGTGCCCGCCCGTGCTGGCCACGTGGTTCTTCAAACATTCTCTATATCTCACCTTTGGTGCAGCCCTAACGGTAGAGATGCTTCGTGGTGGTTGTGGGAGTGGTGATTTTAATGTTGATGCACCAGTTCTGGTTGGTGTGCTTATTGCACCTGTGGCTGCAAGCTGAGCTGGGACTGGATCTGGATTTGGGTCTGGATCTCTTCTGGGTTTGTGTGCATCTTGGTGTGGATGTGGATCTGACTGATGAGGAGGAGGATGATGATGATAAACAGGATGATGATCTAGGGCTTGAGCTGGGTTAACGATCGTGTTACCATGAACAGTTTGATCCCTTCGTCTTTCTCCCACGGCTGAAGCTACAAGTGGAGAAGACAGCTTGTTGGTTGTTGACTCTCTGTTGGATGGATTATAGCTCAAGGTGCTCGACATCCCCATCTCTTCATCTTGGCCTCTCAGTTCCATTTTAAATCTGATTCTGATGTGAATCCTTGATCTAAGCCTTGATCTCAGTCTCCCTTTTTGTTTTGAAAATAATAAAAATGACTCTCAAAACATCCTCGTTTCCTTTTTTATTTCGGTTTGTTATGGAAGTGCTGTATTCCTCTCAACCCTAATTCATCCCATCTAATCAATACAACAACACTTAATCAAACATATAATCACTACCAAAACCCAAAATTATTCTTTCTTTCTCATTCTGATCTTGACATTTTGGGTGCTAAACCCACTATCATAACACTAATTTCAACCATATTTCAAAAGACGTAAGCAAGTGAATGAGCAGTAAATTGACCGATGGATTAGACGGATTTAATGAAAAGAGAATCTCTGACTAACCAAGAAACGAAGTAAGAAGTAAAAATGGAGGAAGACAATCTCTAGAGATGTAACTCAGATGGGGAGGGGGCCCTACAATAGCTAATTAAAATAGAACTTACCCTGAAAATCAGACCGTAGAATGGAGAGAGAGAGAGAGAGAGAGAGAGAGAGCAGTGATTGCCTCGGCTTATAAGCAAATATAAGAAAACTGGGCATGGACCTGAGCCTTAGCCTGAGCCTGAAAGTTGATTAAGGAAGAGATCTTGGATCCTAATCTTAAATTATGAAGAAAATGTAAATGTGAGACGTTTGTGCATCGAGGAAAAAATTACAAAAGGAGGTGGAGAGGAAGATCGTGTGTTTCCCAACACCCATCCAATCTAATAAAGGAAGATGTAGGTAACTTTGCACTCAAACTGAGTTATGACTACACTCAGAGAGGAGTCTTGCAGAACAACCGACAAGGTCATGTTAGTCCTCTCCCACAGCCTGCACCCTCGTCCAGTTCTCAATAATTGCCCTTGCCCTTCTGTGGGACTCTTTCTGAAACCCTAAAAATCCACCACAAAATGAACGTTGTTTTATGTGTAAGAGAGAGAGAGAGAGATGGAGGGGGAGTCGTCTGACTCGACGTAGCCCTGCTTGCTTTGCCTGGAATCTTCCTGCAACCTCAAATTCCAAGATTAATGGTTTCTTCAGACGCAAAACCCAATTAGAGAGGCTCTCAAAGAAGGGGTTTAGGAAAAGTAATCAGAGAGAGAGAGAGCGTGTTTGTGTATATACGTGTGCTTGTCTGAGTGATACAGTGAGAGGTAGACTTTTTTGTTCTTTTCTTGAAATCTTTGAGGACCGAGGGCCTGAGACATACAAAAGTGAGAGAATGCATGGTCCACTCCACAGCACTTGTCCAGTTAGTGTGTGTCAGACTCTCTCACTCTCACTCCTCGAGGTATTTTTCTTGGGTGGATTATGCGCCTGCTGCTGCTGCTGCATTTTCTGCAACTCCACTATTTCACCAGCTACCAGATGACTTCTGCCAACAATTTCTCTTTTCCCACTTTTCGTCGTATCGTGTACGCTTTATTTTACGCTGATAAAAAGAAATTTATAATCGTGTGTAATTATCATATAATTATTTAAAAAATAATAATATATAATATTTATATTAAAAAAATTAATTTTTTTAATAATAAATCTAATTTTTTTTAAAATGATGACGTGATATTTACGTATTTTAAAATTATATTTAAAATTATTCTTTTACACTCCATCTCAAATTTTATTATTTTTAATGATATTATGTATAAATTAATCAATGTGTAATATTAATATGCATGTTTAAAAACAATAAAATTTAAAAGGAAAAGTATTTTTCGTTCTTATTGTATGGTATATGCATGCAATTAGATATTTTTATAATAATATATAATATTTTCATCTTCTCGCAATATATATAACATATTTAAAAAAAAATTAATTCTACTTATCATCTTCATACATCACATACTGTATTTATTTTAATTTTTTTTATTAATACTTAAAAATATCATATCATTTATATATACTTCTAACATTTTCTCTTTTCGATTTTTTGGACACAATATATATAGATGATGGAACTCATACATTCAATCGTTATGGCATAATTCATATCCAACCAGGTTCACGAATGAAACTCATTCCATCTTTATATACATATAT
>QGSO01000307.1:281216-437054 GCA_011037825.1 Carya cathayensis
CATTACATGTGAAAAAAAATAAAAATATAAATATATATATATATATATATATATATATATATATATATATATATATATATATTTATATATAGGATGATCAGGAACAACATATATAATTCCTCTGCAAAAGATGGTTCCTACTGTTTCAGCATCCATATATATATTTTATGTGGAAAGAGAGAAGAAACCCATATATATATATATATAGATTTTATTGTGAAAATATTAGCTTTCTGTTTTGCTGGTTTTCTCCTTGATTTTTAGTTGCATTGCATGCCTTTAATTAGGTCACTCTAGCTAATTGTGGAAGTGGTAGCCAATTTTGGGGTTTATAGCTCTTCATTTCAATATTTATACTGACCTATTAAAAAATAAATAAATAAATTATTTGGTATAATTGATACGAAAAATGGGCCCCTGAAATATTCCATATTAATTTGGTTAGATTTTTATGATTAGGAATCGGTATATGTGTATATATATATATAGTACCACTCGTTCCTTAAATTGAATTTCTCTTTAAAAGAAAAAAAAAAACAAATTTACTTTGAATGTAAAGATAATTACGAAAAATAGTGAATATTGTGAGGTGCCAGCCACTCAACTCCAAAATGATATTGAGTTTTTTTTCTTCAAGTTAAAATAATATGAATGCCTTAGTCCACTACAACAAATTTTATTTTTAGGGACGACATTTGTTAGGGATATAGAAAACTTTATGAACCCATTCGAATAGGATATTCTCGGACGAATTAAATCGTCTAAAAAAGTATAAACTATTTGAACTGATCAAATTCTGTTAAAATAGATAATTAAGCATGTTCGCATGGTGAATATATAATCTATTCGGACNATATATAGGATGATCAGGAACAACATATATAATTCCTCTGCAAAAGATGGTTCCTACTGTTTCAGCATCCATATATATATTTTATGTGGAAAGAGAGAAGAAACCCATATATATATATATATAGATTTTATTGTGAAAATATTAGCTTTCTGTTTTGCTGGTTTTCTCCTTGATTTTTAGTTGCATTGCATGCCTTTAATTAGGTCACTCTAGCTAATTGTGGAAGTGGTAGCCAATTTTGGGGTTTATAGCTCTTCATTTCAATATTTATACTGACCTATTAAAAAAATAAATAAATAAATAAATTATTTGGTATAATTGATACGAAAAATGGACCCCTGAAACATTCCATCTTAATTTAGTTAGATTTTTATGATTAGGAATCGGTATATATTTATATATATATATAGTACTACTCGTTCCTTAAATTGAATTTCTCTGAAAAAAAAAAACAAATTTACTTTGAATGTAAAGATAATTACGAAAAATAGTGAATATTGTGAGGTGCCAGCCACTCAACTCCAAAATGATATTGAGTTATTTTTCTTCAAGTTAAAATAATATGAATGCCTTAGTCCACTACAACAAATTTTATTTTTAGGGACGACATTTATTAGGGACATGGAAAACTTTATAAACTCATTCGAATAGGATATTCTGGGACGAATTAAATCGTCTCAAAAAGTATAAATTGTTTGAACTAATCAAATTATGTTCAAACAGATAATTAAGCATGTTCGAATGGTGAATATATAATCTGTTTGGACGGAACATAAATGTTTGAATGGTAATTACCTTATTCGAATACATAAACAAGCGTTCGAATGTGATTGTTTAATTGTAATAATATATTGTTAAAGATATCCAAAATATTAAAGTAATACATATTTTTCCCATTAATTTGTTATCATTTTCAAAATTTAAAAAAAAATGTGTATATATAGTATATATTATGATTTACGATGAATTAAAATATTTACGAATTCATAAATTATTTTTATGTAATTAATTTCAAAATATTTTAGTTAAATAAATATTACTTTAAAGATAGTGTCATTTTTTCTATTATCATGAATGTTAAGTATAATGAAAAGAAAACATAATTAATAATAAAGAGGCTAGCAAACACTAAAAATAAAAATTATATATTAATTACATCCCAAAACTCTAATGTTCAATACAACATAAAAAAGTAAAATAATAACTAACAATATATATTTGTTCAATAAATCAAAATCTTTCTGTAAGGTAGTTAAGCGTCTATCTAGCTTCTCCATGATGGGCTCATTGAAAGTAGTTCCAGTAGGCTATCTCTTAACACCGGCATAAGCAGTAGAAGTTAAATCGGTAGGCATGCCACTATCCTGTATTATGGGAGTCTTTGACAAGTAACCCTTGCTCTTACTGAATGTGATCTTGTTAAGAAGCCCCATCTGTGGCAACCTCCGCTCACTTCCTTTAACTGTAACCCCCAATCAGAGTATGAGGTTAGATATCAGTAGTGCAAATGGTAGATTACCTCAACCTGAATAGCATGACTTCTATCAAATGCGGAGAAAGAAATATAATGCCAGATCAATTGGCTCCCCGTGTGCTATCCATAAAAGAAATCTGATGTTTGGAGCAATCCTGAAGCAGAGGCAAATTATGTAAGTTTAAGTTTCTTTAATTCCATTGTCTAGAAAATGGTTTTTGTTACTTATACTAACTTTAATTTTTTTTTTTTAAGGACAATATGATATTTCTTGAGGAAATTGCTGCAAATTCATCTGATGAAGCATTTGTCAACGATGCTCAAATCATTTCTTAAGTTTTTGGATCACGTTCTGTATATTTTAGGGGCTTAGGACTGCGTGAAGCCATCCTCAACATCATCACCCTCTTCTAAAGCCAGATCTAATGACGACAAGACTAAAGAATTAGAGGAAACAGCACTTGAGATAGAACGATTGAGGTCCAAGGAAAAGGAGTTGCAGTCCCAATTAGATCAAGCAGTAAATTTATAAGCAAGATTAGAAGAGAATATACTGAAGAGGCTGGAGTTAAATAACCAAAAATTGTTTGAACAATGGCAGTCAATATTGTCCTAAAACTCTATGCCACCACTACAATCTTAACATTTTGTTTTTCTTTAAATATTGTATTTCTTTTATGATGTTCCAAAACATTTGAATAATTGTGATGTTTGAATTATAATTTGTGTAATATTAGCATGTTATTTTTAATTAAATATAGTTCTGTATGATTACTACCGTTCGAACTGTAAATAACTTGTTCAAACAGTAAATTACCATATGGATCGAGTTCCATTCGAATAGTCTTTTGAGACGAAAATGATTCGTCTTAAAAAAAAAAAATCGTTCAAACGGTTTTGACTAGTTCAGTCAAATTTCATCCCTAAAAAAGATTTTTTGAGACAAAATTCAATTTTCATCTTCAAAAACCTTCTGAGATAGGCTTTCCGAGACAAATTGGAGAAGAAATGAAAGCATTTTGGGATGAAATTTGGGTTTTTTGAAACAAAATAATTTGTTTCAAAAAATTCAATCTCTTGTAGTGGTCACAAATGACTTTTACAAAAGTAAACTTACCTACTGATATGATTTGATGTAGTGTATCAAATTATATAATTACTTTTATTGTAAAATAGATATAACTGAACACAAGAAGCCACACGAACATCAGTTTATAAGTTTATTTTTGTGAAATTATTGAAACCCGTCCACGAAAAAAAATTATTACTTTTTTTTATTTTAAAAAGTTTCTACTTTCTAGGGATTGGGTTTTTGTTTTTATTAGTTCACGTGAAAATCTAATTAGGTGATGCCACCAAACAAAATTAGGAATAAAAATGAACATTACCATTCCTAAAATCCAAAGTAATTAATCAAAGCTTAATTTCTTTATAATATGCTTATGTATTTTGGCATAATATTGCTCGATCAAAAAAAAAAAAAAACTTAAATCATGAAAACATACGTAGCTCAAACAACAAGTGAGGTATAAATTACCGTATGTTTTAGATCATTATCAGTAAAGTAAAAATTAAAAGTATGATGGAAACATCTCCATTGTCGTATGTTAATTTGTCTTTTGTCGTTTGATGAGGGTTCTCACGATCGAGAGTCTGCCGTAGTCTTCTGAAATGAGAACTAGACCACGCCAGTTAGCCACTATTTTAAAAAGAGAGATGATTTCCATTAGTCTTTTGCAGCCCCATTTTATTACAAGACTTAATTGAGATTCAATCAATATAATCTAATTTTAAACTGAATTTAATATTTAAATATCTAACTCTCGAATTATTAAATTTATCTCAATTCAAAACCTCCTTACACGTGAGACATATAACATTTTTCAATTTTTTATAAATAATACTAAACTCATCTTAACATCAAAAAACTTTTAAACTCGTTTTAGATGAGCTCCACATAACTCACTATACCTACTAAATTCATTACTATTCATAAAGAACTCAACTCAGCTCAATTTAACATCCAAAAACAGCTTAAATGATTAAGGGCTCAAACAATATCTCAAAATATAATTAATAGTAGCGAAATATTTTATGAATAGTAATAAAATAAAATAAAAAATCTGTAAATAGTAGTGAAAAAATTTAAAAATGTATTAGAACAATTATGTTCCCAAACAATCCTAAATCACCGCCTTAAAATTTTACAAAAAAAAAAAAATAGTATTTTATCGAATATCATAACTATGTGTTCATGTGTTTAAATTTTGATTCTGTGCTGTATCTTATTTGAATAAATATTTACATGTTTGGCTTATTTATTGATGAGGTTTGCTATAGGGGTGCTACCCGCCCCCCCGGGGCGGGGCCACCCCCAACCCGCCCCCCGCCCCAGCCCATGCGGGGGGGCTCTTTTTGCCCCCGCCCCCCGCCCCTCACATGGACGGGGCGGGGTACCCCATCCGGTGCCAGGGGGCGGGGCGAACACCTCATCTGCCCCGCCCCCCAGCCACTTCAAGAACATTATATTCTATTGGACCTAAAAAAAAATTTTAGGTCTAAAAATATTTTTTTAGACCCAAATTATTATATAATTAAATCATAAATTAAAATTTATATATATAATAATTTAAAAACTAATAATATAAAAATTATGTTATTAATTTTTAAATTTGTTAGACTTATTCACAAGAGTCACAAAAAAGTGAGACTTGTGAATAAGATTGTATATGGCATGAGCACCCTAGGCCACCTTTAAATAGGACTCCAAGGCCATACAAGAGTCTTACTTGAGCAATGTAGGACTTAATAGAGTCTCACTCTCTTGTGACTCTTGTGAACAAATATAACAAATTGTAATATATTTTTATATATATACAATTTGAAAAATATAAATATATATTTATATATTTAATAGTATAAATATAAAGTGCGGGGCGGGGTTGAGCCCTGCCCGCCCCCCGGCCACGCTTAGTGTCTTTCATGCGGGGCGGGGGACCCTGCCCCGGCATATGCGGTGCGGGGTACCCCGTCTGCCCATGCGGAGGCGGGGTGGACGGGGGCGGGCCCCCGCTGCCCACCCCTAGTTCGCTAGGAGTTTGGCCACATGTGATGTATTACAAAATATAAATAATTAAAAAATATAATGATTTCACATGTTGATTCAATAAGTTGATAGGTAAAATGAAAAATATTTGAAAAGAAAAAAATTGAAGAGTACTATGACTATTTTATAAAAAAAAAAAAATGCTATATATTCCTTAATATAATAAATTGTGGAAAAAGTTATCTTTCTAACATTACTCAAAATTATTGAGGTTTTTGGACTTTATACTTCAAATAATTAATTATTTGAACTGATATTGTATTGTTTCAATCTTGATAACAGTTTAGAAAAAGAAGTATCATCCTAAAAAAAAGTAATTTTCGTAGTAAAGAATTCTCAAAAATAGAAATAACATTTTTTCAGATGAAATAAATTCGTCTTAAAAAATGAATAATAATTCTAATTCTGTTTGGCATCAAAACGTTGGTTTTAATGGTGGTGTCCTTTTTATGAACAATACGTTGAAGCTATGTTTAGTAATGGGTAATACCATTGTGCATAACAATATTGAACCCTTTAATAATTTAATGATATTCGTGGTTAACCAAAATAAAAACTTAATATTAAACAATACACTAAAAATTCTAAGAATTTGGGAAACAGCTTTCAGGTTGTTTTCACGAATCATCTTATCTCATTTAATTATTATAATTTTTTCAAATTTCTACCCAAAATACAATAAATAATTCAATTTTTTCAAATCTCAAAATAAAAATTATATTTTAACAATATTTTATTCAACTTTCAACTTTTATTTCATCTCATCTCATCTCATTTGTATAAAGAAACGTCAAGAATTGTACTAAAAGGTATATGATCTTCTTAATTTATTAAGTTCTTAGCAGGAATCGAGTAAAATTCTTCTTCTGTTTGCTCTAATCTAAAAAGGAGGAGTAATGTTGATCATTTCATGAATATGTGGTACAACACCTATCACAAGTTAATTTAGTATAATTAAAATAACTAACATCTTACCAAAAAATTAGACTACTCAAGCATATATCTAAGATTAAATAACTAAGCATGTGTTACGGTAGTTGCATGCACGTGTTTTGCCTCTCTCTTCTGACATTGAAGAGTTTATTAATTTGTATGGCAAATAAGGAAACAAGATGTCTACACGAAGGCATGCATGCATTAATGATTACTTGTTTATTAAAAGAATAACTACGATCGATCATCGACTGATCAGTTCTAAGTATATATTATACAAATCTCCTGAACTTATCTTTCCAAATAAATTATTAATATATATTATAAGCAACAATTTCCGAGTAATTAATTAAACCATTAAATTATAGGAACAAAGATCAATAATATTAAATTAAACTAATATATATGAGATCGACAACTTTCCCAACTAATGCATGCACCAGGTATTCTTTGAGACGTGGCGAAAGCCCAGCCAAAGAACACTGCATGCGGCTTTGATCTTCATGAATATCATCAGCTTCTTTTCATATGTATTTTTTTTTCCCTTCCTCCTGATCCACAGTCCTTTGCAGCCATTACTGACTATGACTGGCGATCCTTCCGTAGAGCATGCGCACAAGAAGTCAAGCTAGGGTTTCATATATGGAGTAGTTGTGTACGCCTTCACTAGTCCTGGTGTGAGAGCGTGCCTAGCTTTCTCTAGCATAGCTATTTTTCAGTTTAGACCCATCTAATTAATTATTTTAAATTAATATTTATAAGCCAAACTCTCAATTATTGAGAAGTCTTAGGTCAAACTAAACTGAAAAATAGCTATGCTAGAGAAAGCTAGGCACGCTCTCACACCAGGACTAGTGAAGGCGTACACAACTACTCCATATATGAAACCCTAGCTTGACTTCTTGTGCGCATGCTCTACGGAAGGATCGCCAGTCATAGTCAGTAATGGCTGCAAAGGACTGTGGATCAGGAGGAAGGGAAAAAAAAATACATATGAAAAGAAGCTGATGATATTCATGAAGATCAAAGCCGCATGCAGTGTTCTTTGGCTGGGCTTTCGCCACGTCTCAAAGAATCCCTGGTGCATGCATTAGTTGGGAAAGTTGTCGATCTCATATATATTAGTTTAATTTAATATTATTGATCTTTGTTCCTATAATTTAATGGTTTAATTAATTACTCGGAAATTGTTGCTTATAATATATATTAATAATTTATTTGGAAAGATAAGTTCAGGAGATTTGTATAATATATACTTAGAACTGATCAGTCGATGATCGATCGTAGTTATTCTTTTAATAAACAAGTAATCATTAATGCATGCATNTACTCCTTCACTAGTTCGGTCTGAGAGCGTGCCTAGCTTTCTCTAGCATAGCTATTTTTCAGTTTGACCTAAGACTTCTCAATAATTGAGAGTTTGGCTTATAAATATTCAATTTAAAATAATTAATTAGATGGGTGTAAAATTTAAATAAAGGAACAAATCTCATTAATTTGTTTACTTTTTACCATTTATATTGAATGATTTTTTCGTTAAATGCAAGTCCATTAATAAATATTCTACTGTTAATATAGCTATAATGAGCAAGGCTTTGTCCAGTTTGAACAGGGAGATCAGTTGTGGCATTTTGAGCAAGTTTTCTACCCCAAAGCCAGAACAATGGAGTAGGTTTCAAAATTATATAGACAATGACTGTTGAATTAAAAAAAAAAAAAATGCTGATCAGCATATGGACAAATCGAACTGGTGCTCTCATGTGACTGGGACCCTATATTTATGTCTTCCTTTAGAAGGCATTTTCCCCCCCACTTTTTTAGTAAAGGTAAGAACCACCACAAGTTAAAAGATAGATGCCCGTCTGGTGCATGTTTTCACTGCTGTAGAACATAAAGCCAGCCCTTGATCTTTCTTCTTGATTATTTTGAGCCGTTCGTTTTCTATCACAAGGAATCTTAATTTTTTTAAAAAATAAATTCGAAAGGAATGTATAACATGGTCCAACAAGCTAAGAGGCACCACCAAGGTAACAGTTCATTTGGTACAAGTTGGTATTTTATGATTTTGAGATTAAAAGTTCGAATCATGATATAAGTTAAAATTGATTGTAGTAATAAAATCTGACATTTGAACTATATGATAATTTTGGATCATAAGAGGCACCACCAAGGTAATAGCTTATTTGGTAGAAGCTGGTATTTTATGATTTCGAGATCAAGAGTTCAAATCATTATATAAATTGAAACTATTTATAATAGTAAAATTTGACCTTTAAATCATATAATAATTTTAGATCAATTAAATATTTTGAAAATGTTGTAACGACGGGCTCACTTTTAAAACAATATTATAGCTCAAATCGATTATAGAGAGGATCTCGCACACCAAGAGAGAGTTAAAGAAAAAAAATAGTTAAGAGGCAGCACGTCGAGTGTCACATCTTTGGACCTTTTTTTTTTATGTATATATTTAACTGAAGTATCAGGTAAAATAAAATATAAGGGAGAGCGGTCTAGAACTGTAAGAATAGCAGTCCTGATCAAGTTAGAAAAGAGGGAAAAAAGTACTAATCTGGTCAAGGCCTCAGCCTATTGCAATGCTTACTAAAGATCTACGAAATGGGAGAGGGATTTGGCCAGGATAAGGTTTTTATAGCTTGTCCTGGTTACCACCAAAGCAAGGCATCTACCAAGTTTAAGAAATTTCAATCATTGGACGAATTAGGCATCTACCAAGTTTAAGAAACTTCAATCATTGGACGAGTTATTTTCTTTTCTTTTTCCTCCTCTCATTCGCAGAGAGAGGATAGCTAGGTAGTTAGATGATGTTTGGATTCTTTGTCAGGATCTCCTGCATGAGATCAAGAGGAATGATGCATGGATGGCTACGATCGATGAACAATAATTGATAATATCCCTCAAAAATCAAAATCATCAAACAGTACCTTAGATCTCAACAGTACCTTAGATCTCTTTAAAATCATCTGCGAGAACTGAAAGCTGAGCTTTGTGGAGCCCCCTAATGGAAGAGATCTAAGATAGGATGTCATGCAGTCCAAGCGTGAAAGATATTAATTGCCCTGGTGGTTTCGATAGAAGATAAGAGCAATTGCAACGTCTTGGTGTGTAAATGGCCAGGTCAATGATGATTTTGTAGACTATTTTACATTTTTGTAAAGTAATTTAAATGTGTAACAAGTGTGTTAGTTTCTGAGAGGCCGATGTGCTTAGAGCATCTTCATTAGCTTGTCCAAATAAGAATGTTGGTTAAAATTTAAATTATTTATATAAAAAAATACCCACATTGAATTAGATAAATTTAAAATATTTTATATTTTTGTTACATTAGTTAGCTAAATATAAAAGATTACATTCATTCATAAAAGATTAAAATATTACTTTATCATCATTATAATATAATTTATTAATTTATTTATAATATAAAATATGATTTTTATATGATTTTGAGAATTAAAAGACTTTTAAAAATATGATTTTTTAATATTAATTTGATTATAATATAATTATTAATAATATTAAGTTGGTAGAATTATTTTTTAAAAAAATATTAATTTAATAATATTTTATTATTATATAAAAAATAAATAGTTAATTTAATATGTGATTAAATTTAGATAAAATAAATAAATATAAAGAAGGGTAATATTAACTAAATTTTAGAGGTAAATTTGATCAAGATAATGAAAATGCTCTCACGGGTGTCTTGGTTAGTGAAGTGTCTTGGGATTCGACTTTCGGATAGGCACGAAGATTTTGTAGACCAAGTGTCTGGGGATTCGAATTTCCAGGACGCGTCATATGGTGTTTGAGTCCAAAAGGAAATGACATTATCTAGACTCATTCTAGCTTGTAGCTAGCTAGTGATTGGGCTGGTGATAAGGAGAGTTATGTAATATATAATTATTTTTGTGTATATTTTTATATATTTTAGTAATATGATTGATTAGATTAATTTTTTTTAATATTTAATTAATCATATTATTGAAATACAAAAAAAATATATAAAAAAAATTATATATAAAATTTTTACAAGATAAAACATAGAACATAATGACTCATTTGTACGTGTGGAACGATTGGAAGATGGTACGGGACTCTTGGAGGAGTTTGGAAGTTTTAGGTTCGGTTTGACAAAAAATTTTATCTTAAATTTAAATTTTTTATTTTATTATTATAAATTTTTATATAAAATATAATAAATGATTAAATTTTTTCTTAATATTTTTAAAATTTAAAATAATAATAATAGTAAAATATAAAATTTAATATATAATATTTTAATATTTTATTTTAAAATTTAAAATTCTCATCTTATTATTAAACCGAACTTAAGTTTTTTTTTTTTGTTTTTTACCATTTAATAAGCTATTCATATGCGTGTATAATGAAAATCGGTGGGCGGATGGCATCAACCAAAATCTCATACCATCACTACGGAAACCTCGGTCAGTAAAAAATTAAAAAAAAAACGATAAACAAAAATAAATGAATACTTCAAAATACTAACAGTGTTCAAACACCAACGGATAAATTCAAAAAAACCAAGCACAAACTGAAAGCATCTCTTGCTCTACACCCAACGGCTATAACAAAATCACCGTAGAAGATCCACTCAAGCATACAAATGGAAATTCCATCACATGCAACGGCTAGCACTTTCCTTTATGACCCGATGTGTATAGCTTAGCTATGGGAATTTCCTCATATAGACTATGTTCTCCAACGGCAATGTACACCTTGTAATATCATACCCCAGTCTATAAATACTAATAAGAGGACTCTAAGTACTCTCACGATCATCAAACATTTTAGTCTCACTTTCTCATGTTACCAGAGCCCGTGTGAGATAAGAGAGTCTTCCTTTCATATGCACCATAGCCCTAAACATTGGTACTTTCATTACCTTGCACCTCAATAACAACAATTACCCACTTTATTGCGAGCAAATATTGGTAACTTGAGAAAGTGGGTAAGGCCAATAGATCTTGTGGAACACCTCTTGAGTGAATCCTTGGCACCTCTAGAATTTGAAACCACCATCTATGGTGCCTTTGGTTTTGGTAAATCTAAACCCTCCACAGCCTTTATCCAGTGGTGTAAATTGGATCGATTGCTACGAGGATTGTTCATTGGGACTCTTTCGGAAGAAGCCCATGAGCTTGTCGTAGGATTAGATTAAGCCCACCAAGTCTTGGCTGCACTCAAGGTAGCATATGCCCACGACTCTCAAGAGTGGGAGTTTCATCTCACTCAGTAGCTGATGTACTTGAGAAAGGAACTCACCATACCACTGGCCGATCACTTACGAATGTTCAGGGGGCTTTGTTATAGTTTGGCTTCCATCGGACGCCTTGTGAAAGACAAGATGAAGGTGTTTTCGTTGATGAACATCCTCAATGCCAAATACAAGCCCTTCACCACGTCGATGCTCAAGCCACCCATATCGTCCTATGCCGAGCTCATCCCTCTCCTCTAAGGGTTTGAAATTCGAACCTCCCTTCATGATTCCTCTTCTAACTCATCTTTTGCTTTTTATGGACATGGAAATTCAGCTTTGGAGTCCAAGGACGACTGTGGCAACAATCACTCCCAGCCATGGCCTCAAGAGGGCACAGGTTTCACCTTGCTAGCCATTCAGCCAGGACTAAACAATCAGGGCTCTTTAATACCCATGAGTCTAATGATTGGCCTAATTCCAGAACTAAGGCCCGTGATCCATCATAGGCTAATACTTATAAGCTTTGTGGCAAGATAGGTCATGTGTCACTTAAGTATTGGAATAGATTTAATCATGCGTATCAACTTGATGATATTCCTCAAGCACGAGTTGCTCTAATGCTTGAGAATTTTTCTCATGATATGAATGGACCACAAACACTAGAGCATTTGCCCATATGACAAGTAACCCAAGTATGCTTGAAAATCTTCATCAATATTTTGGACACGATGCTATCATTATAAGTGATAGTAGTTCTCATGCTATTACACATGTTGGTGACACATATATTGATAATGGCACCACTAGAGTTAAATTATGTGATGAGCTTTTAGTACCTACCCTAGCAAAAAATCTTTTATCTATTGGGAAACGTATTAGTGATTATTTCTATAACTGTGAGTTTTATGGTGTTGGTTTTTTTGTTAAGAAATGGGAGACCAATCTTTATACCTTATCCCCTCCTTATGAAGCTCACTTCTCCACTTATTTTCGAATTGTCTCTGAAGAAGTGTGGCACTATCATTTGCCGTTTGGGACATCCTCAGGCCTTTGCTCTCCAAGTCCTCAAATCCAAAGGACTTATTCAGGTTACTAATTCTAATAAAACTCATTCTATTTGTGAAAGTTGTCAGTTAGGAAAAATTAGCAAACTTCCTTTTTTACCCTTTTCTAGTTTAACTCATGCTGTCTTTGATAAGGTTTATTGTAACTTATGGGGTCTTTCCCCTATTATTTCTATTGGAAATTTTCATTATTATGCATGCTTAGTTGATGTTTTTCTAAATACATGTGGCTTATTCTGCTACGATAAAAAATCTTATTTTTTCTCTGTTTTTTTACTTTTTGAAAAATATGTTGAATTTCAATTCAATAAAAATAAATAAAAATTTTCCAAACTAATGGGGGTAGTGAATTTGCCAACACTAAGTTATTATTCACCAATTTTCCTATCCCCATCAATGTTTTCATCTCCACTCCGTTTCAACTAGAATGACTAGTATTTGCTGTGTTGGAATAGTAACCGACAGGAGTTAGTCGCATGTTCCGTTCTAAATAAAATTCAGGTCATTTTGATTTGTATCAGTCCATTCTGACCGGATTTCAGTATTTCAGCTTAAATAGGTGCTTTAGACCAAAATCTTGCATGTAGCTTGACTATGATCTACCGAAGTGGAACTCCATGAACTCGTCGACGTCAATGAAGCCGTCACCATCGTTGTTGGCCTCAGACATTGAGAATCTTTGAGCTCATCATACAATATCTTCTTGTTGTCGTTCTTATCAAGCCTGCTGAAGAGCTTCATGACCTTGTCAATGGAGGGCATCCAGAGTTGAAGACCTGGACAACAATATGAAAACTAGAGGCATAGAAATAGAGAAAGGGAAATTTTGGGTATATACAGATGACAACTTTGATCATTTGAAGTCTCATTTAGTTGCTAAAGGCTTTCACCAAATAGATGGTATTAACTATATCATAAAAACTTTTTCATGGTTATCAAAGTGAGCACCATCTTGATTGTTATCGTTCTTGACTTGATCAACCAATGGGATATTCGCTACTTGGATGTAAAAAATGCTTTCCTCTATGGTGATCTCCAAAAATCCGTCTACATGGAATAGCCTCTAAGTTTTATCCACCCCACTCACTCTTCTCATGTTTGAAAGTTAAATAAAGCTCTCTATGGTTTAAAATAATCGCCACATGTGTAGTTTGATAAGTTCAACAGATTTCTTCTTACTTATGGCTTTATTTGTAGTACTGTGGATTCCTATTTATTTATCATTTATCTTGTAGTTGTCTCATGTTACTATTGTGCGTTAATGATATTTTACTCACTAGTTCCTCTATTGATTTTCTTCATGAGTTTATTTTGACTCTTCAAAGTTAATTTTCCATAAAAGATCTTGGCTTCCTCCATTATTTTCTAGGAATTCAATCACCCTAACCCTGATGGCCTTAGCTTGTCTCAAACCACATATGCTCTTGATATTTTAAAATTTGCTCAAATGACCGACTATAAAACCATGGGCACTCCCCTGATGACCAAGACTAAAGGCCTTACCTCTAAGACACCTCTCATTATCGTAGTCTAGTTGGTACTCTTCAATACCTTACTCTCACCTAACCCGACCTATCCTATAATGTTAACTTTGTTTTCCAATTTATGCAGTCTCCTGCATATGCTCACTTTAAAATGGTCAGACTTATTCTTAGATATATAAAAGGTACTGTTGATTTTGGTCTTCATTTCAATTTCAATTCTATACTTGATCTTTATGCCTTTTTAGATGCAAATTGGGCAAGATGCTCTCTTACCTGACGATCCACCACAGGATAGCAGCCGCATTTTCTAATCCGCAAAAAAGCAAGATGTTGTCTCTCACTCGAGCTATGAAGCTAAGCGCAAAACCTTGGCTCAAACTACTGTTGAGCTCACTTGGATCTCTTTTCTTCTTCGTGACTTGGGAATCAAGCTACCAAACTCCCCACTACTACTTTGTGATAATCTTAGTGCCTTTTACATGATAGTTAACCCTGTTTTTTAGATTGACTAACACTATGTACATGAACATGTAGGTTTTGACCTACTTCATACCCGACATGTCCTAGCGTCTTTGCAACTTTTCGATCTTTTTACCAAACCACTTGGTCGCATTGCACTTCCTGATCTCTAGCCTCATATACCTTGGCCTAGTTTGCGGGGACATATTAACAGTATTCAAACACCAACAAATAAATTCACAAAATCATAGCACTTACCAAATGAATCCTCCCTTGATATACACCCAATGGCAATGACAAAATCACCGGCAGAAGATCAACTCAAGCATCCAAATGGAACTCCAATATCACATGCAATATTGGAAACTCCAATATCACATGCAAGGCCTAGCACTTTCCTTTATGACTCGATGTGTATATCTTAGCTATAGGAATTTCCTTTTATATATTATTTTCTCCAACGACAATAGACACCTTGTAATATTGTTCCCTACTCTATAAATACTAATAAGAGAACTCTCAGTACTCTCACGGTGACTGAGGACTTTCATCAAATATTTTAGTCTCACTTTCTTCACTAAAATGTAAAGAAAATGGTAGTTACTAAGATGATTGATTTAGTGGTTTAGAAGGTTATAGACCAACTTAATTTTCCTGTAGCAGTTGGCTGGTACAGCAATATCAAGAGTGGTTACATTGTTGTAGATTATCTTAACAAGATGATCACGTGAGAACCTCACTTTCTTTGGAATGGATAAAAGTGAATAAAAGAGTAAATTGACTCCGGTTCTAAAAAACAGTCGTAAGATAGAAAAATTTAGATGGTCAAAACTGATCAAAGTCTCTATCGTGTCCAAGAAGTATGAAAGATGATACCAACATCTGAAGCTCACTCATAAGACAATAGTGTTATATAATGGGCGCTCAGATGATCATCTTGAAGATCTAAGATCATAAAAGAAGCTAATAAAGCAAGGTGTGTGACATTTGGAGGCTTGCAGATATGCAATGTCGACGCTGAATTGACACATGAGATTCACCTGCCAATAGGAATGATGGGAGAATTATATATGGTATATATATTTGAAGATCAACGTCCATGAAAATATAGTAATGCAGCGCATCCTATTTGAAGATGTTTAGAAGGTGATAAGATTAGTCATTTTGTATCGTATAAAGAGGAAACACGAAGGGTTGGAGGTTCCCTACTCCCTACCCTACAAAGACAACCAAGAACATCAGTGGTGGGGAATAACATATATAAGGATTCCACGGGCTTTTCTTTTTCCACCAGAATAAAGACAAAGGAAATCTAAAACTTGATAAAGGGCTGATCGAGAGTTGTCGGTCACATCAGAGAGTGCACGCGTGTGCGTTTCATGGAATTGGTGGAGTCTGCACTATATATGGATGCTGTATGCAACTCAACTACGAATCTAGATAGGACGCAAAAAGGCCACCCAATTGTGAATTTAGACTTCCAGCATCACTTTCCAGTTTTTTGGGTCGTCTCTTCTTAATTGTGTGGCTTTCGAACTCTTTACAATGGCGGCATTTCTTCAAGACTTTGATTATTAGAGGTTTGTATGGTAAAATGAGATTCAATGATTTTAAATAAAAGTTAAAAGTTAAATAAAATATTATTAAAATATTAATTTTTAATATTATTATTATTATTTTAAAATTTGAAAAAATGAAATTAAGATTTAAAAAAAATAAAATTTTTATTATATTTTATGTAAAAATTTAAAAAATTTATAATAATAAGATGAGATAAAATAAATTTAAAATATTTTTCAATTCAAACAACCTCTTCATTCATACTCTTCTTTCTTTCCGTACTTTGTTTACATTTTTTTTTCCAAATAAACAAAAATAAAATATCATGCGAAACTAGTTATCATAATTATAAATAAAAATAGAACCTTTGGGAGAGCGTCGATCAGTCAATATTATTGTATGGATTGAAAGACAGCTAGCATCACGTTTATATAATTAATTATAGCCTAAGAATGAAATTGGATTCTTTACGTAATGAGATTTATTACTGTTATGGAAAAACAGTTTGTCGAGTTGTTTGTCACGTCGTATCATGTCATGTCGTACTAAATTACGTTGAGACTAAATCATATTCATAGCACGTTTTCTGTGTGGCTAAATGTGTTGTACGCGTGCTAATTCTCTCTTGAATATTTTAGGTAAGATGCGGGATAAAGATTATCAAATCGCCCTTTTCCTCTGTAATCAATTGGAAGGACATTAATTGTTGAGTGAAAAGTTGAAATGACCATAAATATGTCAAATGTGTACGTTGCCCATTGGGCTTTAAACGTTTCTCTCTCTCTCTCTCTCTCTCTCTCTCTCTCTCTCTTCCCTCTTAAAAATAATGATACTAAATGTCTTTTTAAATAAAGGATTTTTAAGTTCATTTTTATAAAATAATTGTGATTTTATAACCCTATTTTGTATAAATGCTTACATCTAAAATGAAGAATCTTAAGTGCCATCCATACAACTCCTCGACTGCTAATCGTTTACTCTGTCTCTCACTAATAAGGGTAGCAAACAATTTATATGTAAATCTAGAAGTAGCAATATATTATACAATCTGTTAACCCAATACGATAATAGCGGGTTAAAATTTAATCTTAACGAGTTCAGGTCAAAACAAATTGACTCGTTAAGACACAATTGCTTAACGGTTAATAACGGATTAACCCGTTATAATCCGTTATAATACGTTAAGAAAGTTAAAGTTACAATTATATCATTATACCTAAAAGTAAAATTGTTAGAATTTTAATTTCTATATTTTTATTGTTTGAATTGTAATTTTAGACTTGTATTTAATTTTATAATTTTTATAGATATTGTGATTTTAATATTTATATAAAATTATGTTAAATTTAATTAGGTTAAACGGTTAATTTCAGACTCATTCAACCCATTTACATAAACAGTTTGAAACGGGTCATATTGTGTCTTGTTAACCTATTTTGTAATATTCACTAATGAATCAAAACGGGTTGATACAACGCAACCCGTTATGTTAATAGGTCATGTTAGGGTTTGAGATTTTGATACGATAAGCTTAATAAGTCGGGTTGAGAATGATCTATATAGTATAATATATATGTTTTGACATGTTATGAATACAATCCTTTTAACACATTTGACAACCCTATGTAAACCTCATGCATCGCTTATATTGTTATTAGACTATAAAATTTTATAGTGGTTTGCCTAAAGAGAACTCTCTTTGTGCCTGCCTATTCATATGATCGAGAGATGGGCGAGGTCCAATATGTTCACTCTCTCCTTAACACAACCAACTTCCATCCAACCATCCTTTCATTTTGTTATCCTTTCTTTCTTTCTAATCAACCCATTTTGTCAGTCGACTAATCAATTATCTATGCATATTGTGGGGTTAGTTTGCAATATCTTCTCTCTCTCTCTCTCTCTCTCTCTCTGTGATTCTTTTTTATTTCATCTCCACCTATATGCTTGATGTTTAACAGCATATAATATACGAGTTGTGCGTGTGAATAATTGCTCAGGGAAACAAATTGGAAGAAATTGAAAAAGAAAAAAGCAAGTTGGTTATCTTGGGCCGAAACAAAGTTTATGTTAATGTGGGTGGCTCAACCACATTGACGCACAGTGTCCCCATATTCCCTGAAGTTTGAACTTTGAGCTACCAACAATTTCTGACCAAATTTAATACTTTCTGAAGGGCCAACGATCATTTCTCTTTATCTATAAAGCCTAGTTCAACGTATAAAGTACATGAGCAATCTAACACTGAATCCCACTTCCACTAGAGGGAGAAATATTGAGAAACATTATTATTAGGAAAAAAAAAAAGAAGACAAATCTCTTTTGCTAGCAAAAGAACATTCAGTACAAGGATGAGTAGTTTTAGATCCTGTCATACCAGGTAGAAATTCATGAAACATGCTATCTACAATTAGAAGGATGACCAAGTCTATATAATGCCAAAGTGTGAAACTAGAATTGGTTACAAAGGAAGAAACGGCAATTTTGACAGATGAAAGAGGTACTACAACTCGAGAATGTGTATCTGGTTTTTGCAGCTCATACGAGTCCCTCCTGTGCTTTACCCACCTTAATTGACTTCCCTTAGATGAGTTCTTCAATGAAACAGTAATCAGATAAGAATATGAAACAGCATTGCATCGAAGATGTGAATTTACTAACTGGTAACAAATTGAATGAAAAAGAAGGTACACACTTCAAAATACATGTTCTGTTTATATACAACGAAACTGAAAGAGAGAAAAGGCAGGAAAGTCCAACTCACTCTAACTCAGCTTGCTGACTAACGGCCAGCTAATTAGCTGAGCTGTACATCTTTGACTAACTGTCTAGTAAAAAGGTTCATCGCTTCACAATAACTCAGCAAATGCTTACATAGCTCATGCATTTACAGGATAGGTTCCGTTCCTAATATATACAGCACTAAGTTGTGTGATGTAGGGTTGGAGGTTTATAGTAATAGATGAATATAAGTTAATGACTAACTAAAATTTTGGCAGACCAAATAAAATTTGCATTAGATCCAATACGATTTAGAGGAAGCAGGGCGAAGAGTTTGATGTATGTGCATTACTGAGCGAGTAATCCAGAACTGACCCTACACAGAGTTTAGTGTACCAGAAAATACTTAGTTACGCAGGTTTATGATGCCCTTCGCTGAGTTCTATTCCAGCAGAAAGGTCAAAACCCAAACACTGAAAAATGCAGACTTCACCACACAGAGCCATGTCATCAGAGATAGCAATGAGTTGAATCCATGGGGTAATTCACATGACGCCAACCCCTCTAGAATTAGTAACAAAAAAGCCTAGTTTAAGGATACAATTGGAACCTAACAGCACTTGGAAGCCTCACCTATGTAAAATTAGAGTTCTGTTTTCAAAAACTTGCACATTATTTTTTTCACTAACTTCCATTCATTAATAGAACGTAACAGACAAGAGGTGTATGAAATCAATTATTGCAAAGCACAAGAGCTACTGATAAGATCCTTTAATTTTCTTGAGCTCTTAAAATCCTAACCTATGGCCACAGCAAATGTGGTCTTTTGGATTTATTGCTGCTACTCCGGTGGAGTAGCATCCACCACTGCCGTTGCTGCCACCTTAGACGTAGCTTTTGCTCCTTTGGCTTCCATACACCTCCACATATACCACGAGCCAACAGACCTATAAGGCTTCCACTTCTCACAAATCTGCTCCATGTCCAGAGGCCGGGGCAATTCCTTTAGCCCATACAAAAGCTGCACGCCTTTCCTCACGCCCAGATCGCCGACCGGTAGAACATCCGGCCTCTGCAGCGAGAATATCATGAACATGTGCACTGACCAAGCCCCTATTCCCTTAACCAAGGTGAGCTTCGTTAGCAGGGACTCGTCATCCATTTCGAGAATCGAGGAGTCCGATAAAAGTCCACTCTTGAACTTGTCCGCTAAGTCGTGGAGGTAGCTCGCTTTCCGCCCGGAGACTCCGACTTCTCGGAGCTGATTAGGGTTGAGACCGAGGACGGTTTCGGGGACAACCTCCGCCTCGCCACCACAAAGCGAGACGAAGCGGTTGTAGATTGATTTGGCGGCGTTGGCCGCGAGTTGCTGGTATAGAATGCTTTTGGCCAGGGTCAAGAATGGAGGTCTGGGAGAATCAAAAGCCGGAGGCTGATACGAATCGATTGGGATCAGAAGGAGTGGATCGGCTCTGCGCAAATGGTTAAGAGCAGCATCAATTTCTCCTTCAAACGACAATGGCTTCACGGTCTTCATGGTTATGGGCAAGAGGATAGGGAGCTGAGATGGGTTTGCTTTGCTGGGTTTGGAGGAGTCCGAATCGAGGACCGGAGGCTGCGGGGGTTTGCTGGCATCGGACGATAGTTTTCTCACTTTTCTGGGTCGAAATGGGATTTTAGAGGAGGATGAGATGTTTTCGGAAATGTCAACGGAGGTTGGTTCAGGGGAAGTTTGAGATTGGCGAAGCTGAGAAGAACTTGAAAGGATTTTGCTTCGCTTTTGCTTACCCATTGCGACAGAGAGAGGCTGATCGCTGGTTCGGGTTATAGCAAGCGGAATCTGGGTCCGACTCCCTGCGGCGGTGAGGTTTCTAAGTTCTCTACCCCGAAGTTTCATAGCCGTGTGGCGAGATCACAAACAGATGATTCAGATAAAATATATATAACAATAGCCCCATCAACAGCAGCCAGTTTTGACGCTGTCGAACCATTTTTCTATTGATTAAACAATGAACGTTTACTGGAATAGCCGAATAGGAGAAGAGAACGAATCCGCCTAGTCTTGGACTGCATGTGTGGAGTGCGCTACAAGCAGGCACTTGAAAGGAATATAATAAACCAAAAAGGTGCAAGCAAGTTGGGAGACTTTCCAATATTATAAAGGCGAGCCAATTTAACTTGAACAACGAGCAAGCTAAGTATATTGACATGAATTGTTTGAATGGAGGTTAATGGTAAGAGAGTTGAGATGAAAGTTAGGTTGTTGGAAAGTCATGGGGATTAATTCCTGTGTCGCTGGCATGGTAAAATCCCTCTCTGTTGCCATGGCTGCAGCAGTAAACAGAGAGAAATATGGACAAGTCTCGCACCAATCCCCCCATGTTAAGGCTTTTAAGAGTATTGATATTGGTTTCATCAAAAGTCAAGTTAAATGCATAAAATGATAAATATGTATAAATTAAAATTGCATTGGATTAGTCAAATTCAAAATGGAGAGTTTTGAGTTACAGTAAATTTATGGTTTCCTTCAAATTTAAAGGGTTATTATATACTCATCAACTAATTATTTTACTACATTTTAATTTTTAACTGTTGTACTTTATTTTCTCTCTCTCATTTTTTTCCATACAACCCTAGTTTCATTTCGGTTTTGAATTTATGGTTAGCCTCAAGTATAAAATTAAATTATTAATATACATAAAGTTAGTTTAATTGCTAAAAATGAAAAAAAAAATATTATTAAAAAAAATATTATATTATTATTTTGATAAATCTAATAGCTAATCTAACATGAGATTATAGATAAGAAGGTTATATATTTATGAAAAATTTAAACTTTTTATTAAATATTTATGAACGCTCTAAGCTGTGTAACAGTATGTCCAAGAGGGACACGTCTACACTCTTTGTCTTCACCTTCTGGCACACGGCCCTTCCTATCGTAATCCACCGTTCATCATTCCATCATCGTCAACTATACACACGTTCCCAACAAAAACACAATAATTCCAGAACACGAGGTTTTCGGCATTTGTGATCTCACTGATCTGTTTTGTCGTTTCTTTGGGGGCATTTCAACGGGGGTATAGAGTTCAGGTCTTTGTCGGGCACTCGCCGAAAGTGTAGAGGACGAAGCAATGAGTTTCAGAGAAGAATCCGAGCCCGAGGACCTCAGGAAGCCATTCCTCCAAACAGGGAGCTGGTACAGAATGGGGTCGAGGCAGTCCAGCATCATGGGCTCCTCGGCCCAGATCATTCGCGACGGTTCCATCTCCGTCATGCTCTGCGTCCTCATCGTTGCCCTCGGCCCCATCCAATTCGGCTTCACCGTAACTTCACCATTCCTTGTTAAATTGATCTCAATCATCGTTTCCCTTCACATGACTATTTGCTCATTCACATCTGTTCCTTTTTTTTTTTTTCCCTTTTTTTGTGAAAATATTGTAACAATACAGTGTGGGTATTCTTCCCCAACGCAAGCTGAAATAATCGAGGACCTGGGACTTTCAGTCTCGGAGGTGTGACTTCTGCATCTAACTTGTCTATTATATATCTATGGTTTAATTTATTTTGTGCTTATGAGTAACATTATTTGTTTTTTGGAAACAGTTCTCTATATTTGGTTCTTTAGCAAATGTCGGTGCCATGGTTGGGGCAATTGCCAGTGGTCAAATCGCAGAATACATTGGGCGTAAAGGGGTATTCTGGATTTCATTGACTTTTATCTTTCTTTTAACTATTTTCAGCACTTGTTTAGCTGATTCGAAATTGTACCAAATATGAAAACCTGAGTGCTGCTTTTTTTGTGCTGAATTGCAGTCACTTATGATTGCTGCGATTCCTAATATAATTGGATGGCTTGCAATATCATTTGCCAGAGTGAGGGGCCCCAGATAATTGGCTGCTTTTCTTTGTTATGGCTTTCTTTGCAAGCTTTTCAAATTGTCCTTAGTCGTTTTCTTTTTCTTGCTTTTGTAGGATGCCTCGTTTTTGTACATGGGAAGGTTGTTGGAAGGATTTGGTGTCGGTATTATATCTTACACGGTAAAATCGAATCACAAAGTATCTCGTTTCTCCAAAGCCTTAAGCCATCAATGGACGTTAATTTTTTATGCTTTAAGTTTAGGTACCGGTATATATAGCTGAGATTGCACCTCAAAATATGAGGGGATCCCTTGGGTCTGTTAATCAGGTTGGTTGTATATTCTTGCTTCTTCACTTGGTAATTGTTAGCACTTTTCTCTATAAATAAGTAAATTAATTCCTCTCTTTATAGCTCTCAGTGACAATTGGACTAATGCTGTCTTATCTTTTTGGACTGTTTGTCAACTGGAGAGTGCTTGCAATTTTAGGTAAGCCCTTAGGATACCTTATATTTGGCTTTTCCTCGGTTTAATAGAAATATTGAATGTTATTTGATTTTGTCCAATGAAATTCTCTCTAACCTTTTGAGAAACTAAAAATGCTTTGAAAGTTTATTATTATCATGTGCAAAAAGGTTACCTTTTAAATAGGCAAATCACTATCAAACTCTTAAAGCACCAGTGTCTCATCAGAAGTTCATACATGACAAAGTTTCTGGCTCAAATTTCACAGCCTCTATCATCTCTGGCATTAATTACTAATGTTATACTACGTATCAGAAATTACCTTTGTTATACTACCTTGATCAATGCATGGATTTATGTAAGGGACTATATCCAAATCATTGCAGGAATTTTGCCATGTACAATATTGATACCTGGCTTGTTTTTCGTGCCAGAATCTCCCCGATGGTTGGTAAGAATCATGTGAAAATTTTGTAGCATTTGGATTTTGATATCTTCTTAGCTTTGCTGATTTTCTCCTGTACATCTTCTTTCCCTTTTTCCTTTGGGGTGGGGATATTAGGCCAAAATGGGGATGACAGAAGATTTCGAAACCTCATTGCAAGTTTTACGAGGTTTTGATACCGACATTTCAGTTGAAGTGAACGAAATCAAGGTATTAATTTTTACACCAGTCAAGTTCTTGACTCTCTTCTTAACATATTCATCTTTATTGATTGTGTAATTTCAACAGAGATCTGTAGCATCAACAAGCAAAAGAGCTACGATCCGGTTTGCAGATCTCAAGAGAAAGAGATACTGGTTTCCTCTAACGGTAGACTGGTTGGATCTGAAATTTTTAATTCAATTTTTTTAATGTGGTTTTCTATACCCTTGAAACTTTAGAATGCTCTTCTGATAGGTTTCTACCATATGCTGCAGATAGGAATCGTATTACTTGTGCTCCAGCAACTCAGTGGTATCAATGGTGTTTTATTCTATTCAAGTAACATCTTTGAAAAAGCCGGTTAGACCAACATCTATTTTGGGATTTCAGCTGTTTCTGTATGATTAATTAATCTGATTGATTCCTATCATCATGTGAAGGATGTTTTTTCTTTTACATCATAGGACATTTCTTTTGGTATGATTATTTCTGAGATAGATCTAATGTTGTACTCTCCAATAAGCATTTTCTATGTGAGGAACGAAAATAAGTTTCTCATTCATTAGAGGGTGGTTATAATTTTCTTCATACTTCCTTCTGTGACATGGACATTTAGTTACCTGTGTTAAGGTCTCAAGTTTACATAGCGAATTTTCTTTTCACACTGCACACTCAACCAAACTGGATGCATTCTTAGTAGATCAATGGTGGGAATTTTTTCTGGGGGTTTTTCTTATTATAGTCATGGTTAGAATATTGTATGTGGTCTGCATTCTTTTATTTCATTGTGATGGCTTAATTTTTTTTATAAGAATTAAATTTTATTCATACAAATGAAATAGGCATAGTCCGTGTACACAAAAAGTATACAAAAGAACACCTAAATACATTCTAGATTAAGGAAAGAAAGCCATGCACATTGTTTCCATCAAGTACAATGAGGAAAGAAATACATTGTATATATTCATGGCTTAATTAGCTGCCATGAATATAAACAGGGATCTCGGCGAGTAATGTTGCAACTTTTGGAGTTGGAGTTATTCAGGTAAATCATGACCCAATATAGACGAATTTACTCTGCTTCCCGTAGATTTCCAAACATCACAAAAAACAATATGATCGGAGTTTTTAAAATGGACTGTTATTTTCAATAGGTTATGGCTACTGGGGTTACTACTTGGTTGGTGGACAGAACTGGCCGCAGGCTTCTGCTTATTGTATGTAGGAACCACGTATATATGCGTGTATATATATATATTATTGTGTACACACCTTGAATACACATTGAACTAAATTTGAAATCAATTGCACAGGTGTCATCGTCTGGAATGACCCTTAGCCTCCTCGTCGTTGCAATTGCATTTTATCTGGAGGTAGATAATCTTTCCAACTGATATAAGTAAAATCTTTACATTCCAATCCAGAGCTTATGAATCAAGCATGTTAATTCCCATCATGTTCAAATAGTGCCTTAATGCCGTCTTTTCCCTCTTGTTCTCAATTAATACCAGGACGTTGTATCAGAAGATTCTAAATTCTATAGCATGTTTGCTATACTGTCACTTGTTGGCCTTGTGGTATGGTATATAATGTACATTTTATGCATGGTTTGTACCATATTGTTTTGAAGGATATCTCAAGTCTGATGAACATTTTTCCATCCAGGCTTTTGTGATATCATTCTCTCTGGGACTTGGACCTATTCCTTGGCTGATAATGTCTGAGGTATGCCTCAGCAACTCTATTATATTATGTCGAGAAAATTTTCTTTTCATGTCTGGTCTCTTTCAGTTGGTTACATTTTCACTTGAGCTGGTGATAACTACCAGTCATGTCTGATGTACTCAAGGGAGAAGAAAAATGAATAAGTACGGTTCAACAGTGTGGTTAAAAATTCTGAAGAGTAGCACTTCACAACACCATTAAATTGTTAAGGAATACCACCTACTCAGTGCAGAGCTCAAAATTTTTCTTCACCCATGATTATTGCTTTATATAGAGGTAAAGAAAGCTGGAAATGGAGGGAGACAATGAGCCTTGGGGATCATACTGGGACCATCGTTGTAGCTTTAGCTTGATTAGGAATGTTCTGTATATGTTGGCAGTCAGATGCTTAACCATGGATGCAAGTTTGATGTAGATTTTATGTTTGTTGATCATTATTCATGGGCTAATAAATTAAGGGTATGGGTTTGGGAGTGGGACTAAGGCTTTGTTTGGTTAGGTAAGATACCGAAAAAGAACATTACAGCACCCTCTTAAAGGTCGGTGATTCAAAAATCTCCCTTGAGTTCTCAGAAATTTCATTTAGTCAGAGTCAGGTACCTGGAATAATGTAATTCCAGGACGGGTTATAATTCTGCAATTGCAAAAGCTTCATTTTTGTACTAGGTTCTAGGGATGGTGAGTCTAGATGATGTTCGTCTATTTGAAGAATTTTTGTAGTCAGTGATATAGAGAGGGTGGACAACTGCGAATGAAGTCGAGAGTGTCCCTTTTTAATAACCAATCTATCTTGGACATCCATGTAGTTTCAGAAGTACGAGGGAGATCCTTGTATTTTAGGCCTGGTTAGATTCTCCCTAATTAATGTATGGATTATTCCACTACAATATTTCAATTTTTCTGCACTTTCATATGAGAAAGAACTAAAAAGATTCAAATACGTGTCCAAGAGTTAAGTGGTTGAGACATACATTGAAAAAGTTTCTTGATTAATGTTTGGATTGGGAAGTGATCTCATCTCATCTCATCATTACAACTTTCTCAAATTTTTACACAAAATAAAATAAATAATTCAATTTTTTCAAATCTCAATTCAACATTTTCAAATCTTAAAACAACAATAATAATAATAATATTTTATTCAACTTTTATCTTTTATCTAAAACCATTTCATCTCATCTGATCTCACCTCTAAATCCAAACGAGGAAGCTCGTTTCTCTATTCATGAATCTTCAATAGTATAAAGCTTTATTTTTTATTTTTCTTTGGCATATCCAAATTGCACATTTCAGATACTTCCTGTGAATATCAAAGGCCTTGCTGGCAGCATAGCAACGATGGCAAATTGGCTGACATCATTTGTGATTACAATGACTGCGAACCTACTGTTGAGTTGGAACAGTGGAGGTATACCGTCTGGCTCTCTGTGCGGGTGTATTTGCTACATGTGCACGCATCTGTCGTGGTCTAACTGACATAGTTCCTTTATTCCAACAGCTACCTTCACAATTTACACCGTGGTTGCTGCTTTTACTGTTATCTTTGTGTCACTTTGGGTTCCAGAAACTAAAGGCAGAGCTCTGGAAGAGATTCAGCAATCGTTTAGATGAATTTACTTCGTCAAGCATATATTCATCGTAATCTGGCTTTGAAGTGGATATAATGCCGGAGTCATCGCAAGTAGGTTGCGTTGCACGGGTATTCCTTATTTTATTCTTTTGGAAAACTGCAAGAATTTGAGTTGCTCGGATGCCTTCCTAGCAGCTCCATAACCTCCCTGTGTATAACTTAGGCGGTGAGTCTTCCATCATATTTGCTTTGTGTTGGAGCAATCACAATATGGTTTAATCATTTTGAATTTGTTTGTAAAATGGCCAGCAATGGTTTGAAAAATGCTCTCTAAACTTATGTGCAAAATACATTCATGCTATATTGGTTGTCTACATCTGGATATACATGTATGCAATAATTTTTTATTGTTTGTTTCTCTTTAGTTATATTTCTTGCAATTAGCAATTACAATAAAAATATATTTAACTTTTAAATGATATAAAAAAGAATAGATAAGTTGACATAAATAGAGTAGACTTCAATTCCATGAAACAGTCTTAGACACACCTATTAGAGTATAGACTATAGTTCTTCATTCTACATAACATTGAATAGTGCTTCATGAGTAAGTAGTACAGATATTATGGGCCCATAATGCAGACAGAATCATTTCTGGGGATTCTCTCTTGTTTTGTCTGCATGGAAGGAAGCAAGGAACCGATTCAGATACCTATTGTAGACACAAGGTCTCTCCAGGTGAACCAAGTGACCTGCCTTCTTTATGACCTGAAATGATGCATTTTCTCCCAGTTGCCTATGATCACATTGTCCAAAATCACTTAGTACAGTTATGACTTTAAAATTACTTCTTTTAACATATGTACTACTAAACTTCTGTTTTGTTAAGAAATCATATAAATAATTAAGTCTACTTTAAAAATTCATGTAAATACTTAAATTTACATTTTTTTTATTAGTTTAAGCTTTTAGAACTGATGGTAATTTAGTATGTATGCATGATGCTATTAATTAATATTTTTTTAACCATTATCCTCAATTGTGGCATCAAATCATTGAATGTCTTGTCAAAAAATGTTGAAAGGATGATGAGTTACAATTCATCTGAATACATCATTCATAGATCAGACATACTCTTTCATGTTTTGGGCGATCTCCACGTTGAAAATCCGATCATTCTCACCCCATAAGAGATGTATCATCTGCAAAAACATAAATAAAATAAGTGGTACAACAAAAGCAAGCTTATCCTTTCTGGAAATAATTAAGAAGGGATAGAATAAGAGAAATAATACTTGCAGGTGTGAGTGTGTAAGCGTTGTGTAATTACTTTAAAAAAAAGTGAATAAATCTGAGACCTACATTAGAAGAAAATTAAATTTTTAATAGTAAATTTTACTCTCTTTTAAAATAACTGTATGACACTTGCACAGTTCATGACTGTATGTACGTAGTATTACGAATAATAAACAACTGGAGTGAGTAATAAAGGAATAATATGTACCTGTGGGAAATGGGGAACCGTGGCATCCTTGTTGCCGATGAGTAAAGCTTCTAGCAGTTCACCTCTCTCTTTTCTGTTGTTGAACATCACCTATAATTTCTCCAGGAACCATCCACAATAATTATGAAAAATGCTAATAACTTCCATACAAAAATGTTATTTCTATTTATTTTGTTTGGAGACAAGATCGTGAGTGCCTGCCTTAGAGGAATCGAACTAAAATTAATTAAAAAAATCAAATTAATTAAGATTGAATAATAATTATACACATTAAATTAATATCATAAAAATTTAAAAAGATATTAGTAGTGAATATCTAGTCCTCTAACCTTCAATCGATCCTTGTTTACAAACTCAAAGGTCACATCAAGATTATTACTTTTAGGTTGCCTAAAAGTTTAATCAAGGGTAATTTTAATTATTTTTTAACGTACATTGATAATTGAGTTTGATCTTCCAATGGGTTGGTTACTGACTTGCGTTGCATGGACACGCATCATGGTTAGGTACGAAAAATAACTCTCCGGACGTCACGCTGCTTGGGACGATGGTTGCCCGTCTTACGACATTAGTTAGGTATTTGGAGGCCTATTTTAGCCGATGGCTCGTCCTATTTCAAAAATCCAATATAAAAGAAATTCACTAGGAGAGGCTCTAGCTTTGCTGACTTAAAGGAATTAGAGTCCAAAGCTCACAAAATTACACATACACCACGCCACCTTTCATAGAAAGATAAAGATTTCATGTAAATATGTGATCAATTCGGTTACCGGGTGATGATCCACATCAATAAACTTTGAACAAGATAAGCATCACATATGAGCTTATATATACCAGGTAACACTTGATAGTAAGGGATGAAACTCTCTTTTGAATTTTGAATCGTTTGATTATACTTTACTGACTTAAGTATCGGAATTTTTCCCAACAGATCATGCCAGAGCCTCTTGACATCACGCAGGTGAACGGTTGCAGAGGGAAAGTGGGACACATCCTTAACATTGGTGCCGTCTGTGGGATTTCCACATCATCCAGCGTGGTTCTCACATGCCAACTATAACACGTTCTATAACAAGCCGAGTGGTAGATACATTGCCAACATCCATGGACACACGATTAGTAGCAACTAAAGAGAGGCTGAAGAAGGCGTTGGAGGCGTTGGAGGCCATGAAAATCATGTAGAAGGAAAATGACGATCTGTGGCTGAAGAATGCTGAATCTGATGATACTATTGTACCTGCTCATAGTGAGAAAGGTTAGGGGGAGGCACACTGCAATACCGAGGCAAACATGGGGCGAACAGAGAAGAAAACGATACATGACGAATTAAAAGAACTAGTAGAAAAGTACGAGGAGATGGCGAAGAAGATGGGGAGATCTTCCTTGGTGGAATGTCTGTTACACCAAAAAGATCTGCCGTATAGCGAATGAATTATGGTCATGCTGCTCCCACCAAAATTCAAGTTCCCCTAGATAGACATGTATGATAGATCCAAAGACCCAGTAGATCATTTTCGGGCGAGATTGTATGTTGGGCCTTCCCTTTGACCCTAAAGGGGACGGCGAGAGGATGGTTCGAAACCCTCAGGCCAAAGTTGATAGACAGTTTTGAAGAATTGGCAAAATAGTTACTAACCTAGTTTATGCCTAGCAGAAGGCGTCGACGTCCAGCCGCCTACCTGCTAACAGTCAAACAGAATGAGGATGAGAACCTAAAGACTTACCTTACCCGCTTTAACAAAGAGCGGTTAACAACGAATGACCAGGATGAAAAGATTACCCTTGCCGCCCTCCTGAGAGAAATATGGCCACGTAGTCCCTTTATGGCGGAACTGGCCTGAAAGACTCATTCCACCCTTAGGGAGTTCATAGACAGGGTGAATGACTTTGTTAATGTCGAAGATACGCTACAAGCTTTGGTAGATTCTGGTAAGGAGGATAAAGAGATCAAATGGAGAAGCAGGCAGGTTGACAGAAAGGCCAGAGCAAGTCGGCATGAAAGAGCACAAGAAAGGTAGCCAGATCACAATCCTAAACTGATACATAATAATTTGAACGTGTGAGAGGAAGAGAAGGACAGGGAAGAACGCCGCCCGCTCAAGACAGGTAGTCTCTACTGTAAATACCACCAGACAGATTCGCATTAGATTGAAGACTGCATGACCATGAAGAAGAGAGCAACTGAACTGGCAGGAATAGGCGAATTGGAATGAATGGTGGCAGAACAGTCAAAGCCTAGAAGGCGCCAATAATCTAGGTGTGATGCCAAGAGCGACAGTAGTCTAGAATAAAGGCACCTAGTTGGTGGCCGCCAAAACGATGAAGACAGAACGCCCCCAAGAGGCTACAGGAATAGGATGCCCATAGGAGAAATAAGGACCATAGCAGGAGGTTTTGCTGGGGGCGGTATTTCCGCATCTAGTCAGAAGGCATATGCACAAAAGGCAAGATATGAAGAGGTATATGTAGTAGACAGAACTTCCAAGCAATAAAAACTTATCAGTGATCAGATGATAATATCTTTCAGTGAGGTAGATCAAGAAAGAGTGTTGTACCTGCACAATGATGCTTTGGTAATCACCCTTGTGATAGCCAACCATACAACCAAGCGGGTACTAATTGATAATGGAAGCTCAGCATATATACTATTTTGGGAAGCGTCCACCAAGATAGGCATCGATGCTGGTAAGCTAAGATTCTCCCCAACACCATTGAAGGGTTTCTCTGGTGACACGATCTAGCCCGTCGAAGTTATCACCCTTCCGGTGACCGCCGAAATTGGAACACGAACGGTGACCGCCAAAACTGTAACACGAACGGCGACCACCTTGACCGATTTCTTGGTGTTGAAAGCTCTCTCTTCTTATAATGCCATATTGGGGAGAGCAACATTCAACCATTTCAGGGCAGTGACGTCCACATACCACCTCAAGATGAAATTCTCAATCGATAGTAGAGTGGGGGAATCAAGGGGTGAGTAGGCTTTAGCACGAGAGTGCTATATGCAAGAGTTAGGAAATGATCAAAGCAAAGTTTGTGTTGTAAGAGAGCAGAACGAGGCACCAACTCCACCCCTTGCACCACCTTTGGCGGTGACTTTAAAAAAAGATGTGGAGGTTAGGGATGATTGGAGTCAGCAACATGCCGAAGTTAACGAACCATTGAAGTTCGTGACGTTATATGTAGACTGCCCTGGAACTACTACACGCATTAGGACGCGAGTCCCACCGGCGGACAAAGAAGTCTTGAAGCAGCTGTTGATAGAACTCAGAGATGTCTTTGCATGAAGCCACGAAGAAATGCTTAGCATAGATAATGACGTCATTGAACACTGCTTGGGTGTGGACCTTGCGCACAAGGCAGTGCGCCAGAAAAGAAGGCCGTTTAGTGCAAAGAAGTAAGCTGTCATTATGATGAGGTAGAAAGGTTGCTCGCAGCTAGTTTCATCAGGGAAGCCCATTATCCAGAATGGCTATCCAAAGTGGTCTTGGTAAAAAAGGCAAATGGAAAGTGGAGAATGTGCGTATACTTCACAGATTTGAATAAAGATTGTCCAAAGGACAATTTCCCTTTACCACGCATCGACGTTATCATGGATGCAATGACAGGATACCACATTCTGAGCTTTATGGATGCATACTCAGGTTATAACCAAATACAGATGAGGAAAAAACTTCATTCATAACAGACCGATGACTGTATTGCTATCAGGTCATGCCCTTCGAATTGAAGAATGCAGGGACAACCTACAAGAGGTTGGTCAATCGAATGTTTAAAGAACAGATTGGGAAGTCTATGGAGGTTTACGTGGATGACCTGTTGATAAAAAGCAAGGAGCCCGCCCTGCACCTTGACGACCTGCAAACGATGTTCGAGATCTTACGCCACTACAAAATGAGGTTGAACCCTGCAAAGTGTGCATTCGGAGTTTAGTCGGGGAAATTTTTGGGTTTTATTATGTCTAAAAGAGGAATTAAGACCTCCCTAAAAAAGATAGACGCCATACTCAACATGAAGCCGCCGAGAAATCTGAACAAAACTCAGCGGTTGGCGGGCAGAGTAGCCGCCCTGGGAAGATTTATAGTTAGGTCAAAGGACAAATGTCTCCATTTTTTTCAAGTACTACGAAAAATGCATCACTAGAATGAAGAGTGTGATGAGTTGTTCGAGAAATTAAAGTAACACTTGGCCAGTCTGCCACTTCTGAAGCAGCCAGAGAAAGGTGATGTGCTTTATGCATATTTAGCAGTCTCCTCACATGCTGTATCTGCCGTCCTAGTAAAAGAGGAGGCGATAGCCCAACATCCTGTATACTATGTAAGTCGAGCTCTCAAAGGAGTAAAAACAAGGTATTCTCGGATTGAGATGTTGGCCTTTGCCTTAGTAATAGCGGCTAGAAAGCTCCGCCCATACTTCCAAGCCCATGCAACAAGGGTGCTCACAAAAGCTCCGTTAACAAAAACCTTGAGAAAACCAGACAGCACAGGAAGATTGATAGGATGGTCGAACGAACTAAGCGAGTATGATCTAGAGTATGAGTCAAGAAAGGCAATTAAGGGACAAGCACTGGCATATTTTGTGGCGGAGTTCTTAGGTTTCCCCCAAGAGGGCACGACAGCCTCATTGAAAAAGGCGTGTGGACTTTTCATAGATGGCTTATCCTGCCAGGTAGGCGAAGGCTTGAGAATACATTTGCTCAGTCCTGATGGCCAAGAATGATACTACATGGCAACACTGGCATTCAAAGTGACAAAAAACGAAGCTGAGTACGAAGCACTCGTATCAAGACTTTCTATAGCCACTAGAATAGGGGCAACCTAGATAGAGGCCAAGTAGGACTCATAAGTAGTGGTAAATCAGGTTTGGGCCTTTACGCTACCAAAGGCGAGAAGTTAAAAAAATATCTAGCACGACTTTGGGAAGTGCCCGACCTTATCACGTATTTCACTATAACTCAGGTACCAAGGGCGAACAACGAAGTCGTGGACAAATTAGCACAAACATCATCAGGAATGGAAGAAGTGGCTCTCCCATGGCGAGTTGAAAGAAGGGTCATTGAGGTCCCAGTCATTGGCACATAAATAGGCACCCTGGGCTCCAACATCCCAGAATGAGCAAGCGAGGTGGTTGAGTACTTAGACGAAGGAAAGCTACCAGAAGCAAAGGAAGAGGCAAGAAGGAAACGGCAAGGTTCCTGCTCATCGACGGAGCCCTTTATAAAACGGGTTTCTTCGCCTCATTGCTAGATACATTTCCACACAAGAGACGCAATATGTCTTAGCAGAGATACTCGAAGGAATATGTGGAAACCATTCCAGTGGAAGGACCCTGGCCAAGAAAGCAGTCAGGGCAGGATACTACTGGCCCAACGCTTTAAGGGATGCTCGAGAATTTACTAAGAACTGCGTCAAATGCTAGATGTATGCGCGGGTATCACATACCCCTCCAAAGGAGTTAACATCTATGACAATGTAGTGGCCTTTTGCCCAATGGAGTGTAGATCTAGTGAAACCTTTCCCACAAGGAAAAGACAATAAAATTCATGATAGTTGTCATATATTACTTTACGAAGTGGGCAGAGGCAGAACTGTTGGCAACCGTGACAAGCAAGATCGTGACAAAGTTCTTGTGGAAAAACGTTATTTGTAGATTCAGAATTCCACAAAGCATAGTGACATGCAATGGACACCAGCTTGACTTCGACCCTTACAAAGAGTGGTGTGTTGAGTTGAAGATCAAGATAAAGTACTCCTCACCAGACCACCCCTAAGCAAATGCACAAGTGGAAGCAACAAACAAGGTCAATCCTTAAGAAGAGAGTCACGAAGAAGAAGGGAGATTGGGTGAACAAGTTGTCAGGGGTACTTTTGCCATATAAGACATCAATTAAAACTCCAATAAGGGAATCTCCACTCACACTGGCGTATGGGTGCGAGGCAGTCCCCCCAGTCGAAGTAGAGCTCCCAAGTTACAGAATGAGCTACTTCTCGGCTGCCTAAAATGATAAAAAGATGGAGGAATACCTCGACTTACTGGAGAAGGAAAGAGAGATAGCGGAAGCCAGAATGTTGCGAGAAAAAGAAAAAACTGAGCAGCACTTCAACAAGAGGGTGAGGCCCTAAACGTTTAAGGTAGGGGATCTTGTCTCGAAGAAGAGCGGAGTGACTACCCAAATGAAGGAAAAATGGGACCCCGATAGGAAGGGCCTTACCTAGTGGTAGCTAATAGCAGGCCTGGATCGTACTAGTTGAAAGATAGCCAAGGCAAGAAACTGCCACATCCATGGAACTTTATTTTGAATTCTGAATCGTTTGATTACATTTTACTGACTTAAGCATCAAATTTTTTATCAGGCAGATCACGCCAGAGCCTCTTGATATCAGGCAGGTGAACGGTTGTAGAGAAAAAATGGGACACGTCCTTAACAGTATTTGTTGGGGGGAAAAGTCTATACACAAACGCATTATATCCCTGTCACGGCTTTAGGGCCTACGTGGCATAGAAAGAAAACGATTTTGTTCAAAATCCCTCCCTATTCTTTCATCCCCCTCCTTCAATTTTTCTCTATTTTCTCTCATCCCTCTCATTAATCTCTGTCTTCTCTATTTTCTCTCGTGTTCTTCCTTTTCTTTTTGTATTTCTAAATTGTCTTAATCAGTTTTGCATGAATTGCTGTTTGGATTGAGTTAGGAAAAGCTGGTTCTATAATCAAATGCATGTATGTGTGTTGCAGTTCCATTATGGGTTCCTTATGATTTGAAATGTTTCGATTTCTTGTATGGTCAAAGGCCAGTTTATGTACTATTTCGGCTTCGACCAACTTCATTTTAGACTTTTAAAGCTTCTGATTTGGGTGCTTCTATTTTGTTTTCCTTTTTTATTTTCTCTTTGAATCAACTTATGCACGATAGCTAATGTGTCAGTTTTTTTCTCTGGTTTTCATTCCATTTTGGGTTTGATTCTCTTTGGTTGACTTGTCAAAAAAATTTTTTTTTCCAGTTTTTCTTAATCGCGACTCCAAAATTGTCGACATCGATTCTAAATAGTCTCCCTCTTTGTAGTTTTTGATGTGTTTGATTTGATTTCCATAAAAGGAAAAAAAAAGACTAATTAGATTCGGTATGTTTCTTTGTTTTCTTCTTTTGTTTTCCAGTTTGCCTTTTGGCAACTGCTGTTCGGTGATGATGTTCTTATCACTTGTATTCAAGTCATATCTTTGAAGTAATATTTTGAAGGAGGAAAAGTCTATGTTTCTGGGTTTTTTTTTTTTAATAATATTATCGACCACATCAACCTCGAGTAGGAGTGAAAACCGACCTCATCGGTGTGGTTTTTGAGTAAAACCGACGAGGTGAGATATGCCAAAGCAACCGACTGTAACTGGTTGATGGGGAGGAGGAAAACCGTCCGTATATACTTCGGCGGTTCTCTGGCAATTCACAGTCGGTTCTCGATTCCCCTAGCGACGCTGGTTCTCTGAGAGAGTAGAGAGAGAGAGAGAGTTACAGAGGAGAGAGAGAGAGAGAGAGAGAGAGAGAGAGAGAGAGAGAGAGAGAGAGAGAGAGAATAGAGATGGGAAACAGAATCGGGGAAGAAGAAGATCTAAACGATCTGTTTGGTGCTTAATCCAACGGTGTCGTTCTACTTATTTTTTTTTCGTTTCTCATAGATAAAACGACACCATTCTACTTAAACTTAAGTGGAATGACGTCGTTTTATATAGGTATAAATTAAAAAAATATATATGTATATGTGGTCGGCCGGTTCAGCGGTTTGAGCCGGCCTCAAACCGCGACCAAACTGACAGATGTCGGTTTTGTTAAATCTTTGCCGCCCGCCGACCCGTTCCCTGGTGGTTCCGGACTCCGGCGGCAGGTCTGTGTCATTCACGACCGGTTCGTCAGTTTCTTGTACACCCCTAGCCGCGAGGCTGCGGCGGGGTTATATATATGGGACGGTTGTCCCTAGCACTATTGTTATTGGGGAGATGGTTGTTTGGATAGCGAAATGAAATGAGATAGTTTTAAATGAAAGTTGAATAAAATATTATTACAATATTATCTTTTAATATTATTATTGTTTTAACATTTGAAAAAGTTGAAATGTTTATTATATTTTGTATGAGAATTTGAGAAAATTATAATGATGAGATGAGATTAGATAGTTTCTCAATCTAAACGGCTCAAACAGTCTTACCAAAAAACATATATTAATTGTCTTTCAAATCAAACTACATGGGTACCGGTCTCGTTTGGCCACAGAAATGGTTTCATTTCATCTCATTATTACAACTTTTCTAAATTTTCAAATAAAATATAATTAACAATTCAACTTTTTCAAATCTTAAAAAAGTAATAATATTAAAAAATAATATTCTAATAATATTTAATTCAAATTTCAATTTTTATCTAAAACCATCTCATCTCATCTAACTATCCAAACTAATTTAGTTTTTAAGCCTAGCTATATATGTCCTTGGAATTTAACACAAATAAAATCATTAATAGAGAACGTACTATTTACATCTCAAATAAAATGAAGATTAAGAAAAAGTGTTACAAATTAAAATAGAATTCATGCATCAATTTAGAAGCTGTAAGACCATTTACCTTTGGGTTTGGAAGAAAACTGAAACTGTCAACAAAAAAAGGGAGGGGGACTTCCTGCTTTTTTATGTTAACCCTATCGATCGTTAATAGATTCGGGCAATGCAGATTGAAATATGCAATCCAATGCGAAGAGCTTGATGGTATATTATCCGGTTCTCTAAATGAAAAATTTGAATTTGAAACCCTTCACCGTTTTATATAAAAAAATAATATACAATCCAATATTTCACGTGGAATCCAAAAATAGGAAGACGCGCGATAGTTACCTGCTTTTTTCCATGAAAACAATTTACTTTTTCTATGAAATTATTCTCTCTTTTTTTATTTTTTATTTTTTAGAGTAATGATACATGTATAATCATTGTTATAATCCTCTATATAACTACATTTTAAAACAAGGATATTTATATAAAATGATATTACTTTTATAAGTTATTTTACAAAATACTCTTGATTTAAAATATGGTTGTATGAAAAATTGTAAAAATATTGCATGAATATCATTTTTTGTTATTTTTACGACTTTCCAAAACGGAAATAAGTATACCCATAGTTAGTTAAAGAGAACGTAATTAAACTACATATATGCATAACACTAACCAAGTCAAATTCAACTGTATTTAGTAACGATCAAAACAAAAACACTTCGTACGATCAAAATTCATTTGGAAATATTAAGAAACAAAAATTAAAAACAAATGTCTCATACCCTAATGTAAACATATTTTTAATACATATTTTATAAAAATAAATAGATTATAGGCTAAACATATTGATGAGTTTTTAAAAAACTTACCAACTATATGACTATGCATGGCTTTTAATTTATTTATTTTTCAATTATATATACATTAAACACATTATATAAAAGTATTTTTTTCAATTTTTTATATACATTTAAATAATGGGAAAAAAAAAACCAGGTCCCCCCCCCCCCGGGGACTGCGCGCCTCTGGTTCGAACCCAACTGTTTGTCAAGTTCTATTAATTCAGGCACACAAACGTACACGTCATTGCCATATGATGAAGATATTGCAATGGAAATTGTAATTAGCAATGACTTGACCAAATGTCAATATAAGTCCAAACTTTAATTAGATGTTTAAAAAAACTATGATATTGGACTACCTAAAAGTCTAAAACTCAACCTACACTTAAGTTGTAGTAAATTAAAAGAGCTTTCGTACCTTTGACAGAGGTAGGCAACAGGAACTCCGACCAAGAAGAAAACCCTATGCCTTTCAGCATTGTTTCATTGATGGTATCGGTCATTGCCACGAGCGAGCCGGACGCCACCACGGCCTGAACCAGGTCAGGGTGCCGTTCAGCCATTTTGAACGCCACCATCCCCCCATAACTGAACCCAACCAAGGTGCATCTCTCCACCCCGAGCTTCCGCAGCCCTGTAGCCAAGCACTCGGCTTGAAAATCGGGGGAACGGTCGGTTTTATCGGTGATAGAGCTGCCAAAGAGAGGAGGTCCGGCACGTAAACGGAGTATTTCTTAGTGAGAGCTCCCACCTGGAATGGCCAAGTCACGATGCCCTCGGCGGCGAAACCGTGTATCAGCACCGCCACGGGCTTGCTAGGTTTAGCCGGGGACTCTGGATTTTGGCCTTTTTTGGGAGTCTTGAGGGTCTCCAATGGAACCCAGAAGTTCATGACAGTTCCCGGCTCAATCTCCAACGTGTAGGGTTTAAGCCCTGCCATCTTCATTAATCCATGCGCCAATGGCCTCAGTGCTTCAACAAGATTCACCATTGATGTCTAACTTTCTCTTTCCTTGTCTTGCTTTCAGCTTCCTCAGTTCTCAATCTGTCTTCTTTGGTTGAGCAATCAACATATAATAAAGATGTCATTTAAGTAAGAAGAGTACAGGAAGTGAAACACAAAAGGATAAAAAAAAAACTAAATGAAAAAACAAAGGTAAGGAACTGAGCAGATCGACCCCATGCATTGGATCTCTAAGAGTAAATTTTTTTTTTTTTATAAAATGAAAAAAATTAAGTGGTTGGTATAATTTTCATTTTCATTAATTTATTTTGTTTTCCTTCGATTCATTCTGGGATGCTATAAGGTCAAAAACTGAGCAAATCGATCGACCCATGCATTCGATCTCTACGAGCATTTATGCCAAACCAAAATCAATACTGGAATTAATGGACCTACATGAGCTGGACGTGAGCACGTCCACATGCCAACTTGCCGCCTAAAGGCATTAATTAATGGAGTTGGAGGATATTTTATATATATATATAGGAAAATTATATATATATATATCATGTTCATTAAATAAGAAATTTTATGAATTGAGAAATTTCATATAATTTTTTTGTAATTATTTAAAATTTCATGACAAATCTGTAATTTCCTCCTCTTCTCACTTACTCCCACCGATTAGAACTTTCCTTATCAAGATATGTCAGTAGACTCAGAACATGTCTCCGCCTATCATTTTACTTCTTCCAAACAAGTGAAATGGTGCTTACTGAACACCCCACCTTCTTCTTGACGCTGTGTTCCCTAAAAGCCGTCTCTTTTCTTCTCTACTTAGAGCATTCGCCATTGCCAATTGTAAGTCTAAAATAACTAGAATTGAGGCACGAATTGGCTGGCAATGGCCTCGCCAAATTCTGAAAGTTTAACATAAACGCTACAGTATTTGTTAGACACTCTCCAAACTTGACGAGGCCCTGTACCGAGTCGAAAGCAATATTTTATCATTTTTCACACTACCCGCTCTCTCCCTTTTCCCTCGTTTTTTCGTTTTCCCCCAACAAACAACACTTTTCTCTTTCTTTCTCCCGATCGAACTGCTCGGATTCGCCCTTCTTCTTCAGCGGCCGCCGTGAATCAAGTCCAGTGGTCGCCTTCTCCATCAGACGCCGTCGTCTTCGAGCTGTTCAAAGTAAGTATCTCTTCCTCTGTCTTCCTCGCTCTTCTCTCCTTCTTCTGTGTTAGTATTCCTCTGAACGAAACTCAGCCCTCTTCTCTCCCTCTTCTCCGATTGCCAATGAAATGTTCATGTTTTTTGATCCATTTCGTGCCCTATTTTGCCCAGCCAGGTCGAGTTGCTCAACATCACTTTTGATACTCGATTCACGCCGAAGGCGTTTCCTCCACGAATCTGCCACTACAGGTACCGTCTGTTTGGGGAAATGCATAGTTTTTGGTTTTTGGTTTTATTTTTTTGTAGATGAAATGGTAAACGGTTGGTTGGCATTATTGTTTTTATTTTTCCTGCATTTGGGCGAGAAATTTGGGGATTGCTATAAAATTTGGAAGTGCTTGGTTTGTGAAAGTTTGTTTGACGTTGCTTGATCATGTTGTTTGGGGTTGTTGCTTGACATTGTTGGGTTTGGAGTGTTGTTTGTTTGTTTTATTTTTCTTCAATGTGTTTATCAATGTCACATCTGTAGTTGGGGATTGCTATAACTGTGATTGAAATCCTATATCACCACAACAACACCACATATAGAACGCATGTATCTAACTTGCCCAGATTATCACTGCTAATGTAGCAGTCTACTGGTTTTAATAGAAACATGGCATTTATGGATGCATGCATGCATTTTAATTACTATATTTCCCACAAAAAGAATATCTTAAATTTCTAATTAGTAAATTAATTGAATTTAAGGTTGGCTTGAGAAGTTCAATTATATATAACATATTGTGCTCCTTAAAAAATAGAAGGGACTTTTTCTTTGGTATATAACTTTGCTTTCAAGCAATGTTAATTAATACTCCAAAATATGGCTCCAATGGAAGAATTAGTTCTAATTCATCATTGGATGAGAATTGGTTTGAGGGAGGATATGGAGTGAGTATGAAGCTAGGAATGCCAAGAAATCGACCATCCACCCTACTTACAACATGAATCACTTCATGGACTGAACCACTTTGTTTAATTTATGCATGTTTGGATGGTAATGGAAATTAGTTTCTCTGTAATTTATCACGTCATGAATCACTTCATGACTGTTGCAACACCCTTGCTGATGGAGTTAGTGCATAGCAATTATCACTTCATGCCTTAGCTTTTTTTCTATACTTGTATACTTGCATTTTTTTCTATATGTTTCTAATCTTGATGTTTGTAATTGTAGCATTGAATGGATACTCATTCATGTTTCTGATAAGGGGTGTTTTCTGTCAGGGAGTATTTTTATTTTTTTTACTCTTTTTTATTCTTTCTTTCCTTGTTTGTGTGTGTAAGGGCTGACTTGCCCAAATTGTTTTTATTATTTATTTCCTTGTTTCTGACATGTAATCTTGGCTGCTGGTGAGGCCAGAATATTCCAATAAGAATAATCTAATTTATTTTATGATGAATTCAATACTGAGATTACTAAATTAAACTACTACATAGAAAGACCTTTTCATCTGATTTAATCTTTTCATCTGATTTGTTTCACCCCTTTTTTACTGATCTGGGAAAGAATGAGATTTAAGCATTAGTCCAAGTGAAACACCAACTTAGATAGACTAGAAAGATTGAATATCTAAGAAGGAAATAACCAGGCAATAAATTTCCAGCAAACATCATCCAAAGCAAGCAATGAAGTTAAGCACATAAATAAACCTCCCAGCAGCCAAACAGGTGTTTGGAAAACAAAAGTATTACCACCATAATATGAATTTCTTACAGAATACCTAAAACATGAGCTATTTTTTTCTCAAAGTATCTTGAAGACATAAATAGCAGGAGAAGGGAAACTAACTTTAGAATTAGCCATCTTTGATGCTTAAACTATTTAACCTTACCATAAAGAAACCAAATCCACTAAAAAAAACAAAACAACCTGACTACCAACTCCGTTCAAACAAAACTTGTGCAGTTTACCCAATCATTAGCAGTTTCATACCATGCTTTATCTGTTCCTTTGCTAACATGCTTTATTTGTTTATCAGATTGAACATTTTTTCTATATGTTTCTGAGTCCCTGATTCATGTTTGTAATTGACTCATTCAATTGATCCTCACCATTGTTGTGTGTGTAAGGGCTGACTTACTCTAAAATTATTTTTTCTATATGTTATTCAAAACTCTGTTTCTGGCCAGCATGATAAAGTCTTGGTTGTATCAATTATGAAATTCTCCTTTGATCTCCATGTGGGCTGTTCTCCTTTGGATCATACGCAAAATGATATTGACATAAAATTATATATTGACTGAGATTGACATTATGACGTTGAGATGTTTTATGATTCTCAGCATCTTGATGCTGAGGATTTAATATAAGACTTGAGTATTGGGAAACTTCTCTGACTCCTTGAAATATTAATATTTTTCAAGGATGGACACACATTTTTATGATGACCCCTTCTTCACCACTCTATTGCAAAGTGGAGGAGGAAGTTGTAATAGCACCCCAACACAACATGATAATGTTGTAGTCCAAGCAACTCCAAATGACGGTGAAAAGAGGCATACATAAAAAAAAGTTCAACGTAATGCATCTTTCACTATTGAAGAGGATAACCTCCTCGTCTCAGCTTGGCTCAATATTAGCATCGATGCGATAAGGGGTACTGATCAAAAGTCCACGCAAATGTGGGAAAGAATTACCACATTTTATCATGAATATAAAAAACCGAACATTGCCAATCGTTCGGAAGGGTCATTGATGAATCGGTGGTCCACGATTCAAAAATTGACAAATAAATTTTGTGCATATATAGCACAGGTAGAGTCATTGCACCCAAGTGGTGCAACGGAGCAAGACAAGGTATGTATCCTAAAACCTTTTTGAATTATTAATATGTAATGAACTTATTTATGAACTAAGTAATATTTCTTTCACCTTGGTAGATTGAGAAGGCGAAGGTGTTGTACAAAGAGTTGGTAGGGACCAATTTCACAATGGAGCACTGTTGGTGTCTTTTGAGACACCAACCAAAATGGCAGCAACACATCTCCACCCTTGGTAAGAAGAGAAGGTCACCTGAAAAAGTGTCCAATGTTATTGATATTGACCAAGCTGAGGAGGGCATAGAAGTTTTTGCTGAGAGACCTCCAGGCAAAAAAACTGAGAAAGAAAGGGAGAGGAAGCGGAAGTCCATGGAAGGCAATGATGGTGAGATCAAGACTACATTGGCTAAAATGACTGAGGATCGAGCGACGACCATGGAAGAGTGTAGATCTGCGAACCTGAAGGCATCCCTAGAAAGATCAGCTGTTTTTGAATTAAAAAAAAAAGGAAATTTGAGGCAAAGATGATGTTGCTAGATCTCAGTGGCCTGAATGCCATGCAACAAGAATACTTTGGCTATATTCAACGGAAAATTTTTGAGGAATGGAGGAAGGATATCGGGGGGACATCTACATCTCGTTCGACACCTTATGAACTTCTCTAACTCTAATGTTGGTAGTAATGATGTAATTTTGAATATTTAGTGGCTGCCCAGCCACATGTGGGCTGGATAAACATGTGGCTGTGTAGCAACTAAATTAATGGACTGTTTTAGATAAATTAGTGGATTGTAGTAATTATTTTTGTGGACTGTTAGTTTGTACATTTATTGAGTATATTGGAAATATGTAGCAATTGCAGTCATGGATGTTAGTATTATTTCGTAATCCTAGTAGCTCTAATTACTATTTTAGTAATTTTTGAGATGTCATTTTTATGTTTTTACAATTTTCTAATATAAAAGTTGGGTAGAATAAATGTTGGTATGTTTATATATGTTATTGTTGGATGAATGGTTGGCAAAATATAATTATTTTTATAATTAAGTAAATTATAAAAATAGTATATTTATAATAATTTGAAGTTAAATAGTTAAGTGCATATATTAGTTAATAAAGTTATTAACTAATATATGAAGTGTATTTGTAAAAAAAAAAAAATTAATATTATTAAAATATATAATATTTTATTATTAATTGGACTTTAAGATAGCTAGTCCAATGTGGACTAATATATCTAGAAATCTATTTTAGACTTGCAAGTTACCATTCTAGCTAAATTATGGACTTGGCAATGGCTAGGCCATTGCCAATGCTTTTAGCGTCTTTTGTAACATTAACTCTAGCCAAAACCAGTGAAAAAGAATGTTTTGCATTCCGTTGTAGCTTTTCATACCAACTCATTCTCTCATCTTCTTCTCTCCAATCTCTGAACCCTAACCCTAGGCAAAGCTCCATGTGAATCTTCTATAGATTGGTATCTCTCTCTCTCTCTCTCTCTCTCTCTCTCTCTCTCCCCTTATGTGATTGGTAAAATTTAGACAATATTAAGCAAGAACAGTTGAGACCTACTGTTAGACAGCACCAACCATGAATTTATTCCCCATTGCTGAGAAATTGACTAATTTTTCATCCTGAAATGTGGTAGTCACTTAGAACCTTAAACCCATGGATTTTTTACCCCCAACCATTTGGGTTTGCTGCCTTCTTATCTAAGGAAGAGGTACCAGAGATTGCTGCCTCCTTAGGAGGTGGGTCGCTGAGGAGAGTCACAAAGACCGACCAATCTGCAACGGAGGGAAGAATGAGAGCAATGCCCACAAACAGCGAAAATGGGGTGCAAAGATGGGGATGGGAGATGAAAATGGATATGGGTTTTTGCACTGGAACAGAGACGAAGGGAACGCAATGTTTCTTCTTCTACTCTTTGAGATTTCATTTTTTTAATAAAAAAAAGTACTGCCACATCAGCTTGGTTCGCATATTGGTCTGCCAAACGCTTGTACCTAGACGAACTCCCGGAAGAAATCATTTATTTCAATAAAATGCATCGTTTTATTTTACATGTCAGCATGGTGCGCAATTTGGTACACTAAGCACCTGTAGGAAGAGTTTTCCTTTTACTTTTTCTGGTATGTGTCAACCTCTCCATCGACAATGTAATAAATAAACAAAACAAAAATGCCAGTGCCACAAATTATTTGTACCGAAAGTCTTTATCGAGTTTTTTTAATTTATTTTTATTTAATAATTAAATTAATATTTTTAAATGAATATGTGATTTTTTTTATTTTAAAAAATGGCCAAAAAAAAGAGAGAGTGATGAACGGATCGGTAAAAATTTTCGATAAAAATTTTACGTGGACATAGCAACATCCATAAATAAAAGAAATGAGTTTTCAGTAAAATAAAAATAAAAAAAATTATTTATATATTTTTCAAATATTTTCTTTTATGAGAAGTTGGAGAAGAAGGACGTCTTGTGAGTATCCTTCTGAATGTTATATGCACTGGTGGCATTTACTCGAGGGAGGAATGGATATGTGTTTATTGAGTATTATAAATACACATATTTAATACTTATCTATTTAATTATATAAAAGGGGACTTGCATCCACACCGCGTGCATTAATCGGGAAAAAATTTGCCCCACATCGTATCCCGCTTCACGCGTAAGGCAGTTCATTGGTTGGCCCCCCCTCCGTGCGCTTCACACGTAGCTTTCTTCATTCATTCTTTCGAAAAAAAAATTCCTTTCTTTTTTTATTTGAAAAAAAATCATTTTTATCGTTTCTTTCCTTTTTATGTTTCGATGAGTTGGGCAGTTTCTATCTACACGCCATTTCTGATCTTGAGGGCTTTTTTGTTTCTTTCCCCTTATGGGGCGTCCAAGGTGACGACGGCAACGGCGATCACACGGGAACTACTTGTGGGTAGGAACAACGTTTGCACCCATGTTTTACTACCCAAAAACAGAGTACATTTGTGCTCTCAGCTTGTGCATAATAGAAGTCGTGTGATGTTGCCGTGAACAGCAACACCGTGGGCAAAATGTGATTTTTCTTTTTACATGAGGAAAGCAGCGGTGGGCTTGTGGTGCGGGTCCTAGCTAAGATTGTGTGATGGCGGAAGAGCGGTGTATTGAAGCAGGAAGTCGTGGCGAGGAGAGCGCTGGCGATAAGGAGAGTGGTGCAAGATGGCAGTGATGACAAGAATTTGATGCGGGAGTACTCGCTGTAATCTGCGGCAGAGGCAACACCATTTTCACGCAGTCATGGACGCCGATTTTGGCCATGATTAGGTAAACTAAATAAAAACAATATGATTCTCTCTCTCTCTCTCTCTCTCTCTCTCTCTCAAGTCTCAACTCCTTCGTCTCGGATCAATTCCAGTATCTAAATTGTGAATTCGAATCGGTGAAGTTGTCGAGATCAGGATTCGAACATTGGTCACTTCATCCCCACTCCCTTCCCTTTTCTTCTCCAATCGGTTTCTAACTCTCCTTTCCATTCTCGGCAGACTCTCTCCCTCTCTCACGCCCTTCGTTTCCCCTGTGATCTTTGGGTGCTACGAATTTGGAAAGCTTTCAGATTGCGGTTTCGTCTTCCACTCCACGTGCTGGTAAGCAGTTTTCCCTATTTGTCACTTTCTCTCTCTTGCAATTTCGTACCTTATTTCATGTAGTTTCCCCCTTGCGCCGTTCCAGATCTCTGTGATTTTGGGTGCTTTGTTTGTAAGTCGAGGGAACGGGTGGCCGTTGAAGCCATCATTGGAGACATCATCGTACGAAGGTAGGGGTTCCTTCTCATCCCGATTCCACCCTTTGTCATTTTTCTTCAATCTCTTTGATCTTCATCTAACATTCAAGTTTAATTTTCCCTCCAACAGATCCAAATTTCTCTCTATCTTTCACTGTTGTGATTTTCTTTTGGAGAATTGGGTGGTGTCATCTTCAAGTTCACGTTGGTAGGTTCACTCCTCTCCTTAAATTTTCAGATTCCTCTCCCTTGCATGAGCAGGTTCTAATTAACATTTTTGTCGGATTATAGGGAATTAATTCCACATTTGAGCAGCATTGTGTCATCCTCTATTCTCTAGACTCATGGCACGAAACTACGTATAATGAGATTTAGATTTTCTTCCCCACTTTGAATTGTATTGCTGTGACTTTATTATTGTGAGAAAGGTTACGCTTATGTGAAGTTGTGGTGCTAACCGGTGGTAGATCTTTTTCGTGTCTGTGTTGGACTTGAAATAGCGATTGTTACATTTGCGATTTGGAGTTATATGGTTGTCCAAAGGCTTTGGGTGGTTGCTTTGAGATAGGGGCTGCTGTGATGGGTTTGAGATTTCCTGGTCCTCAGAAGATCATTGTCAGCAGGAAGTGGCACATTGGCATATTCATCATCTGTTTTGAACTTCCATTATTAAAGTACCCTTATAGGTCCACTAGATTTTATTTTTCCACTTGAGGAATTGGGTTCGAATACTACTGAGGTTAAATATAATGCGTTTTATAGGATCTGTTTTGAACTTCCATTATTAAAGTGCTCTTTTAGGTCCACTAGATTTTATTTTTCCTCTTGAGGAATTGGGTCTGAATACTATGGTTAAATAGAATGGGTTTTATAGGATTGCTTAATTTTTATTTTTGGTAACTCCTTTTTTTTTTTTTTTAATTGCGAGAGGTTTGTTCCTAGGTGCTATTAATTTGTTATATCTTTATAATGTCATGTCTTCGTTTCACATGGGATTATTTTCAGTAAGTAATGACAGGTACAAGTTTAAATTTCACGCGTGTCTTTTGTGAAATAGTAGGTATTACTTAAAAAGAATAAATTTTTATTACAGTATTCAAATATTCAGAAAGCTATTGTCAAGAGTAAATTTGTAAATGTCTGTTAAATCTTAGTCTCTGCTGCAATTGATGAAATGTCATGTTACAGGGAGGGGAGAAAACTAATACATGATGATGGTCTATTCTGGGGTATAATGTTCCACTTCTACTTTATTTTTCTCTAAGATGGTAAAAAAATGGGGTAGGGGGCATGTATGACTTGGTGACCTGATGCTCCATTTTATATATATTTGGTATACATTTTTTTAATAATCATGGTAGTGATTATGTATAATGAACTATTTAGAGTTATAAAATTTAGCATAAATAACGGTCCGCACATTGTGCGGGTTATATGCTCGTATTGATTATTGAGAAGTATTATTAAGTTTATCAGGTATATAAGTTTTTAAGATTTATATTAATTTTATTTTAGAATATAGTTATTAGATATAATTTATTCATATAACGTCTATCCCGAAACGTACCGATACTGAAATATTCCGTTCCAATGCTTCAATCGAGACGATCACCATAACAGAATTTGAGACTTTGATTATTTTCATCTCATAATTACAACTTTCTCAAAATATAATAAGCAATTAAACTTTTTCAAATATAAAAATAATAATAATATTAAAAAATAATATTATAATAATATTTTATTTAACTTTCATCTAAAATGAATTCATCTTATCTCACCATCCAAACATCCCTAAGAGAGAGAGGAAAAGAAATTGAAAGAGTGAGACGGGTTTTCAAGTAGGTAAAAGCAGGCTACTACTTTTGCTCTTATATATGGTTGTGAATAGTCTTTTCATTACAATAAATTAGTTACAAAAATCTATTTTTCTTGTAATATATAGCCACTTATATACGTACATAAGATATATATATAATTATTAATCAATCTGATGATGGGAGTACGTACGTGAGCGCATGTTCCATGTCCTAAACCACATTAGTATATAATATTTGTGTCTATCTTACTACCACGTATACGTAAAAAATAACTATCAAATAAGAATTTTAAGAATTATTTATCGAATTATTCAATTCTCAAACCATTTAAATCGTAAAATTGAATTTGTATAATTTAAATTTTAAAATTTATCTTTTAGCATTATTATAAAAAAAATGACTTTTTACGTCACTTAAATTGGATGTAAAAAATATAAAATGATTGTGATTATTTTCGGAACTATTTTATATTTTTTCCATCTAATTTAAGTGACGTAAAAAGTTATTTTTCTTATAATGCATGTACAGGTCATTTCCAACATCGTGCAATTAAATACTTTTTAGATCTAATCTAAAAAGTATTTAAACATTTAAAAGAAAAAATGAAAGTCCACATACGGAAGATGGAAAGAATATTTTCGTACATGGAAAATGATAAACTTAATTATAATTAACAACTTGTATACAACTATGTAATAAAATAATGTTATTTTAAATTTTACTTTGACTTTTCTTTTGATTTGATGTGTTTAAATATAATTTAAAAATATTATTATATTTAAAATTGTTTATAAGTTACGAATGGATCGTTAGTCTATATTTACCCTACATACATACTTTTATATATACTAGTAGTGGGCTACGTGCAAGGCACGTTTACTCCTATGAAATGATGTGTGTGATAATATTGGATAAGAAAAATGGTGAGGCTAGGAACCGGATGTGTGTAAAGATAGGATTTACACACTCCTATCTTTACACACTCCAATAACAATTATCATTCTATAAGGATTTACAATATAAACCACTTTCAAAAGATAATCATGACTTTAATATACATAAATTTTAGATCTAGAAGACATTATGGGGTCTAATGAAATTATATAATTTTGAGAGAGAGTATGTTACGTACCTCCTGCTTCCTTAACCTCTAATGAACAACACCACCGATTGCAAATGAACCCAGAACAATATGATGCAAGATTGCAAGAGATTGTCACACAAAACCAAGAACGTGAACACAAGAATAAACCAGGAATCTACTATAATTCATTTTCGAGCAACCTCTAAGCTCCACACATTCTCTCTATAACACTTACAAGAATTTAGATGCCATTTACAGTAAACAAAGCAGTGCTTTATACTACAATTCCAAACTCTAATAGAATAACAAACTAACTAACTAACTAGAAATGAACAACAACGTCACTTTGCTCTCAGCCAACCCTTTCTATGAGTAACTTCAATTCACCGTCTTATTAAAGGTGCAATGCACCTCTCCTGTAACAAATCCCAATTTTACAACTGATTTTAGCAGTTCAAAAGTGCTGTACCTCACTTCATACACATATACCTATCTTGATCGGGATCCCCTATAATATTCTCTAAAATTTTAGTTTTGAAAGCAACTATTGTGTAATAGCATTTCAAAAAGATAAGAGTTAAATACCCAATGTTTGAGCCACTCAGTAGTCTTGTTTCCTAATATGTACTGATCGCTTTTGCAGGTTGGGCAGTTTTGCAGATTTTTCTGTTGGTATGATCCAAAAATTCCAGTATATAGCCAAAAACAATCAACTTATTACAACAATCAATTTGTAGATCAAAAATCGAACTTTAAAAGATACAAGCAGCAATAGATATCCAAACCACTCAAGATCAACTAAAAATAGGGGCTGGGCGGCGCAAGAGAAAACTGGAAGAAAACAATTATACCATCTCAATTTCAATGTTGTGGATATTCTTTTTGGAATACTAATATCATGGTTAGTTTTTAGAAAACCATGTTGACTCACAAGTCTTGCCAATGTTATAAGATGTTATATTCTTTGGGGCATTCCTCAGCCAGGCAGTATCTTATTAGCAGCAGCTACAAAATATGATATATGTATAGCCAATTGATTTTGTGATTAGACGTTGCATCATTTCTTTGTTTTTGATTAGTTGTTCTCCCTCTACCCAAATAATGTTCAGCTATGTCTGGTTGGATTTTAGCTTTTCCCTTCTTTTTGTTTTTTAATGTTTGTGGAAAAGGGAAATAAGGTCGCCGTGGTGACTTAATTTTTGCATTCTTATTTTGGAGTATGTCCTAATAATGAAGCGGAGATAAGAGCAATTATCGAAGGTCTTCGAAGGTGTAAAGAGTTGGGTCTTCATGCCATTGACATTGAAAGCAACTCTTTAGTAGTGGTTAATTGGATTTTAAATTGGTTTTGTACTGTTTGGTATTTTTGGTATTTTTGGGATGAATTGTCTTCTTTGTTAGTTGATTTTGATTATTCGATTAAACACTGTTTTGGAGAGGGAAATAAGATTGCTGATTTTTTGGCTAAAAGGGGTGCGTTGGAAGAAAATAATATGATTGGGATCGAGACAAGGTTATTACCTCGTGTTCTCCGTGGTTTTTATAGAATGGATTGGGAGGGTTTGGGCAATATTCGTGTCACTTGAATGTTGGGTTATGGGGTTTTATTCTATAGTTGTTCTTTGGTTGTTTTACGAGTGCTTGGCTGTAGTGGGTTTTCCTATCTGGACATGATCATAATAGTATCTTACTCATTGGGAATTGATTGGATAGAATGGGCGTAGATCACAACAAAAAGTCACAGAAGCTCTTTCAAGTACGCGTTTAAGCCATATATATACCTCGCGTCTATGTGTTTTCAAAATCTTTATCTAAAATTCAAGCAATAAAGGTTCAATGCAAGACCAAACCGTACTTAATTATGCAAAAAGATTATAAGTTGGTAACTTGGTATATTGGAGGTGGGTTTCAATAGCTCTATCTATGGTTTGGAAAATCAATTAAAAGTCACCATATATATTTGGCATGCTACAACAGCACTGATCTTGGGCGAGTTTTGCTACGTATAAACAAATCAGCGTATCGATGCTGTTGCCTTCATATTTAAAATTTAAATTAGCATCATTTTTATTAAAGTCTAACTTTCTAACCAATCATATTGGATGTGTGCGCGTATTGGTGCATAGAATTGCTTATAATCCAATTTTTCCATTTATTAATTCAATGGTCTTGCAAGTGTCAATTAATGTAAAGGCTGAATATTTGGCGAAATCTAAATGGCCTAATTATAAAGTAATTAATGCTGAAATTGTAATAAACCTTGTTTAAAATTCAACCTAGAAAATCTAAACTCATTAATTAGTTACCTTATTATTTTGTCATAAATGAGAAATGAGTGAAAATACTAGGTGAGACTCATGGGTACTTGGCGCCATATATACAGTTAATTATACTAAATAAGTTGAGGAATATTAATTCATTTTGTCATTAATGTAGGACAACGCATCCATGTTGTTATTAATTAATTAATGTAGGACAACTCATGTCAAGATTTTTTTTTTAAATTTTAAGATTTAGAACGAAAAAAATAAATAAATAAATTCAATCTCGTAATACTTTTGAAATATTTATTATTATTGTAAAACTCACTTTATATATTTATCTATCGATCCCACTCTAAATTCTCGAGAAAAAAATTTAAGAAATATAAATCCGATAAATCGAGAAAGATTGTGGAGTAACAACGGTTTACATATTCAGTTGGCAAACTAATTGCACACATAAATTGATTCCATAATATTCCACAAAATTTTGAAAAATGATTGTATATAGTGAGACTATCCCAAAAAATGTCTCCCTATCTTGAAGACCTTTAGGAATCAATAAATCGGAATCATCTTTATGTGACCATTAGATGATCATGGCCTACTCTTTTTGTTATTATTATTATTATTATTATTAAAAGAAAAAAATCAATACAGAGTCAAGAATAAATTAATTACATTCACCTTTCATAGCGTGTCTAAAGTTGGTTTAATACAACTTAATTCATGATTAATTGGGTGATGTTTAGATGGTACAAAATATGAGCTATTTTTGTATGTAAGTTTTAATAATAATTTTAAAAAATTATTAAATTAAAAATAAGAAATAATAGTTGCAGTTGTGAGTGTGCAAACGTCGTGCACTTATTTTGAAAAAAATGAAAAAATACGGAATCCATACAAAAAAATTAATTAATTTTTTAATAACGGACTCCACTTTTTAAAAATCAACTCCACGAAATTTGTGTATTACACGATTATGTAACATTACTCTTTAAAAATACCCTCTATTTTGAGTGAAATAAGAAATATATTTATCCACTAGTACGAGGAGGACGCTCGAAAGTTGCTCCATCAATAGGGCAACTATTTCCAAATGCAATAGCACCCTTCTCCGTCGAGTCGACCCCGCCGCTGGCATTTGGATTCTTTGGGGCATGCTTGGCTTCCTCCCTTTCTGCCTTCTCCCCGGCCCTGGCTACATGCAGCTCCATCGCGGCTTCAGCCTCTTTCGCCAGTCTTACCTCATGAGCAACCTCCATTCTGGCCTTTGCTAAATCTTTTTCAGCCTACGTACATGCATGATTTCAGACGCGGTATGATTAATTATTATATCTCATAAGTTTAAATTGACCAAAACTTGAACTTGGAATTGTTTAGAAATGATGAGTTTAATCACCTTATCATGATGTGTATATAATCACATTATAATGGCCGTGTTCCTCTCTCGGATCAAGAACATTTTCTACAACCTACGGCCTCGGCATTTAATGTGATGGAGTACTATACACATTGTATCTATATCTTTCCTAGTTGTATAAAATGTTTAACTCAGAAAACTCAAAATTTTAGAAGACCTCTTATGCTTCTTTCTTACCTTCTCTTCTTCCTTTGCTGCGGCTTTGGCCTTGCGCATATCGTTCATGTCTTGCAGCTTGTCCTTCACAGCCTGCATTTTTCCACTCTCCTAGTCTTTGTTCACAACCTACGAATACACGAGGAAGTAATCTTAATCTTTCCAAGCAAACACAATGCCAAGATAGCAACATACAGCCACCCATATATATAGAAATTCACTAGTTTCCCTCCTCTCAGACTTTGTCATGTTATGGCCACAGACACGACAAGTGTCGCACATCTTGCAGACGTTTAAAGACAAGTTGAGATGGCATGCATGCACTTGAGGAGACTAACTCTGCATACAATTTCGGACCCGAAATTAACGATTCAATAATGAGATCCGATTCTTTAGATAGATTCATGACGTATGGCTCATCTCTTGCCCGAATCTCCTGTAACAAATCCCAATTTTACAACTGATTTTAGCAGTTCAAAAGTGCTGTACCTCACTTCATACACATATACCTATCTTGATCGGGATCCCCTATAATATTCTCTAAAATTTTAGTTTTGAAAGCAACTATTGTGTAATAGCATTTCAAAAAGATAAGAGTTAAATACCCAATGTTTGAGCCACTCAGTAGTCTTGTTTCCTAATATGTACTGATCGCTTTTGCAGGTTGGGCAGTTTTGCAGATTTTTCTGTTGGTATGATCCAAAAATTCCAGTATATAGCCAAAAACAATCAACTTATTACAACAATCAATTTGTAGATCAAAAATCGAACTTTAAAAGATACAAGCAGCAATAGATATCCAAACCACTCAAGATCAACTAAAAATAGGGGCTGGGCGGCGCAAGAGAAAACTGGAAGAAAACAATTATACCATCTCAATTTCAATGTTGTGGATATTCTTTTTGGAATACTAATATCATGGTTAGTTTTTAGAAAACCATGTTGACTCACAAGTCTTGCCAATGTTATAAGATGTTATATTCTTTGGGGCATTCCTCAGCCAGGCAGTATCTTATTAGCAGCAGCTACAAAATATGATATATGTATTGCCAATTGATTTTGTGATTAGACGTTGCATCATTTCTTTGTTTTTGATTAGTTGTTCTCCCTCTACCCAAATAATGTTCAGCTATGTCTGGTTGGATTTTAGCTTTTCCCTTCTTTTTGTTTTTTAATGTTTGTGGAAAAGGGAAATAAGGTCGCCGTGGTGACTTAATTTTTGCATTCTTATTTTGGAGTATGTCCTAATAATGAAGCGGAGATAAGAGCAATTATCGAAGGTCTTCGAAGGTGTAAAGAGTTGGGTCTTCATGCCATTGACATTGAAAGCAACTCTTTAGTAGTGGTTAATTGGATTTTAAATTGGTTTTGTACTGTTTGGTATTTTTGGTATTTTTGGGATGAATTGTCTTCTTTGTTAGTTGATTTTGATTATTCGATTAAACACTGTTTTGGAGAGGGAAATAAGATTGCTGATTTTTTGGCTAAAAGGGGTGCGTTGGAAGAAAATAATATGATTGGGATCGAGACAAGGTTATTACCTCGTGTTCTCCGTGGTTTTTATAGAATGGATTGGGAGGGTTTGGGCAATATTCGTGTCACTTGAATGTTGGGTTATGGGGTTTTATTCTATAGTTGTTCTTTGGTTGTTTTACGAGTGCTTGGCTGTAGTGGGTTTTCCTATCTGGACATGATCATAATAGTATCTTACTCATTGGGAATTGATTGGATAGAATGGGCGTAGATCACAACAAAAAGTCACAGAAGCTCTTTCAAGTACGCGTTTAAGCCATAATAGAATAACAAACTAACTAACTAACTGGAAATGAACAACAACGTCACTTTGCTCTGAGCCAACCCTTTCTTTGAGTAGCTTCAATTCACCGTTTTATTAAAGGTGCAATGCACCGTATTGCCACCACAATCTGCTTCTCACTTAAGCACAACACGCACTATTTCACTAAATTTCAAATACACCGGTATGAACACGATAGTTAAACCCGTTATCTCCTTCCTTTAGCCTTCAATCAAAACTCACCTTACAGAGTCATGCACCAAGTCATCATGCGATGATCTATAAAGCTAGTTAGGTTTCCCTCCTCTACCCCTTAATTGCATAGTGCACGGTTTTGTTCCACCAGCATAATAATTGTGAAGACAGTACATGATAAGGTAGACTATTTCATCATTGTCTTTATGCAATATTATATAATATAAACATCACGGAATTTGTTTTCTTTGCCATTTCAAATGTTTTTGGGGTTCACCGTAAAAACTATGAATAAGTATGAGATTCTCTAATTATTGTTTTGTTGTTCAAGTCATTCTCGATTTTCATTCCGTCCCTTCTAATTTATTTTATTTATATATATATTATTTGAATAATACTATTTTTTTATATTAATTTTTATCTATAGATCATATTACTAATGTGACGTATTAATTATTGTAATTAAAAAATATAAACAAAGTTAATTCTTTAGTGTGTAGCCTTTAGAATAGACTTTTCTTTATTTGTTTGGAAAATAAGTACTCCAAAAACATCTCAATTTATCTAATTCATTATTACAATTTTTTAATTTTTCACACAAAATATAATAAAAAATTTAATTTTTTCAAATCTTAATTTTAGTTTTTCAAAAATTAAAATAATAATAATATTAAAACATAATATTCTAATAATATTATATTAAACTCTCATCTTTTCTCTAAATCATTCAATATCATCTCACAATCCAAATCCTAAAACTCATCTAACTCAAAACAAATCTAAATGGTAAAGTTTGCAAGAAGAGATGGTAAGAAACCAATAAGAGAAATGGAGAGAGAGGCTCTTTCTCAATGAAAAAATATCAAATTATTTTTTTATTATTTTTATTATCCATTGCCCATCAAGCGTTTTGATTGAAGATACATTCTTTTCTCAACTTTAACCCTTGATTGAAACTTAAACCATGTGCATGAATCTATTTTTCTTTTCTCCCCCACCTCATTTACCTTGTTATTTACTTTTCTCTTCTTCCAAAACCCACCTCATTAACTTTAATTTGTGCGATGCATATGGATGCTTTGCACATAATTTATATAAAAATAATGTTCTCATTTTACCTTACTTTTATATACAACATTATTTATTATCCACTCATAAAAGACGTTACAAATGTTGATTCGAAGCAAAGTGTCTGAATCAAGCTGCACATTGACCCATAAGACTTTTTATATAAACTATTATATTATATATACTTGCACATTATTATCATCTTTGTTCAGTGTATAATAATTTAATTTGAAAAAAATTGAAATCCAGCCTTTCCTTGGTTAACAGATGATAATCACCCTTGTAATAAATATTAAATAATAATATTACATATGATTTGAATTATAATATCGTTTACAACATCAAATAGACTTAAAAAATATTAAACTTGTTATTCATCTTTATTTGATACATTCTATAAAAACCTTGCAATGGAACTAAAGATAAATAGGAAAAAAAAGTGATCATAAAAATAAAAAATAGTTCAATCTCATACTTAAATGCTCACCGTTACATTAGATTTTAAAATCTTTGGATGAAGGGCTAGATTAAAACCCATCAAACCCATTTCCCCTACCCAACATAGCCTCACCCTTCCCTGGCACGCCACCACCGCGGCTAGTAGTCGCCACCACAGCATAGACGGCATCACCCCAAACCAGATCCCCACATCGGACCGTCTTTTTCTCTCCCCGCAGCCATGACGAAACTCACGTCATTTCTCTCTCTACAACCATGATTAAACCAACATCATTTCTCTCCCCGATTTGTCCCTCAATGCCACTGATCTTCCGATGCCGACCACCTACGGCAAGCCCTTTCCCTCTCCTTGGATCTCTCTCCCTTTCGGATCTAAACAGATTTGTCTACCCATGCCTAGCACCGCCGCTCACAGCTGATTGCAGCATCACCACAAGCCGCCATGGTCCTCGTAGTCAAGCCAACGCAATCCACCGCTGCTCCAGCCCAGCATCCCTCTCCCATTTTCTGTCTCTCAACCCGCGCCCTCCACTGATAGAAGACATCGAAAACGAATAAAAAAATAAACTTGAAGGAAAAAAAACGAAGATACAGGAGATCTATCACAACATGTAAATAAAAAACAAAAAATCTATATTTCACAAAAAACCCAGACCGCAGCGGCACTAAGAACGGAGAAGCCCAACTCTTGCTTTTTCAAGAAGACTGGTGGCTGATGGAGAAAGGAAAGTGAGAGAAGATTCCAGATGGAGAAAGTGAAAGATGAGAGAGAGAAAAGGGGGTGCTTATATCAGTATCCAACCACACGGCATAAATATAAGAAAGAAGTGTAAAGCACAAATCATTTAGGGGAACAATTGTACTTACAATAATTGACACAAGGGTATAAGCTCAGAAAATTGTACTATTTATTTGCACGGAAAGCGCACAATAAAATTGACGAGTAAAAAGTACACAAACAAAACACACGGAACAATAAAAACACTGTTTATTACTGTAGCAACTGGATAGTTGCTTATTATAATAGATAGATATATATATATATATATATGGCAGCATGAGTTTCACCGTAGTGGTGAAAGGCTAAAAGCTACCAAGCTTATCAGGAATCAGCATAACTCATTATATTGCTCCTAGGACGTTATTAATAGATAATATAGTAAGTTTATTTTAAAAGAAATTTTATTTGTAATCTCTACTTTGGGGTTGTATTTACAGACTTTTTATTAAACAAGAACAAACATCATTTTATGAGAGATATTTTTGTACTTTTAAAAAATTTTAAAGATAAAATTACTTAGACCTACATTGCAGTCCTTATTTGAAAACTGTACATAGCATTGCTCTTTTGAAATGTAATAGATGCTAGTATCTGACAAATTTATATATATATATATATGTGATAGTAAATTAGATCTTATTTGGTTATATGTCAATCCACAATGAACAAAAAAATGAGAATTTAAATCCATACAAATTTACAAGAAGTTATAAATTTATACATATTAAAGTAAACCTAATACAAAATTCAGACAAGTCAAGATCTATATTAGTTTGGTGGATAAGCACACTATTGGAATTTAAGTAACAATTTTCTCAATCAACAGTATATATCATGTCAATGTTTTATCTAGTTATATAATATAATAAAACCATTGAAAAGTTTGATCAGAACAAATTTTTGAGAGTTTATGCCGGTATTTAATGATATTATTGATGGAGAGGCCACTGAATTTCTTTGATGTTGCTGCGCAATTTGATCTACCTTTGTACTATCTTTTCAACGTGTGTCTAGTTGAAAGAACAGATAAAAAAAAAATCGATAATAAATAATAAAAGAGAAGTGAGAAAAAAAAAATCAAATAAATTTAAAATAGAAAGTTAAAGGGAATCTAATAAAAAGTTAACATAAGTTATAAATTTAGACTTGATTACTAAGTCTAATGTAAAAAAGAAATATCATTTTGATGCAAAATAAATTAAAAAATTATATTATCTAAATTATTTTTGTCAAATATATATTGATTTCTATAGATATGAAAGAAATGATTTTGTTTCAATGATCTTTTATTTTTTAACTTTAGACAATTTTATTAATCCCTTTTTAATAATAATAATAGAAAACATCAATTGCAAACAATTTTATTAATATTTTGTTAAGAAATATTTATAAATAAATATGAGAGACATGTATTCTATCGATTTGTTTTTATTAAAATCCTGAAGAATACATTTGAATAAAATGATACAATTTATATAAAATCATGTTAGAAGTAATTTTTTTTCCATTTAAATAATACATATAAATTTATATAGAAAAATATATTTATGTATATTTTTTAATAGTATGAAAATCTTTAAATATTAGGCTATGTGAGGCTTCATGTATTTTTATTTTTATATTTTGTTTAGTTCATTCGTGTCTCATGCATTATACTTATTTTTAAAATATGACAAAAATATTCATTAAAATGATATGACATGTACGTCAAGAATATGATTTAAATTAATACCGAAAAATATTTTGATGGTAGATCTAAACACAAAAAAGGCAATTTTAACTCTTACTTTAATAATGAAAACCAGATTATCTTAATTTACTTCAAAAATTTTCTTTTTCTTTAATGAGATGGTCGAGAAGGTGCAGATCATGTATGGAGGGTCATGCGGAAACGGCAGAAGATATATGGCATGCGGTCAATTATGGCTGACAAGAATAATAAAGGAAACAACAAAATTTCAGAAATTGGCAATTGAAGATCAGGAAACTTTGAGGACTTTGAATATCAAAGTTCTTCCGGTGAAACAAAAACAGGTTCAGGTGGTTAGATGGACGAAACTGCAACGAGGAAAATTCAAACTAAATACTGATGGATGTAGTTTAAATAACCCAAGGGACTCGGGTGCAGGTGGTCTTTTACGTGATGAGCAGGGCAATTTAATTTTTGCATACTCAGCAAAGCTGGGAAACAGCAGCAGCACAGTAGCAGAAATTAAAGCCATCCTCCAACAGTTGAAAATATGTCAAGAACGAAGGATAAAGGAAGTGATCGTTGAAACCGACTCTCTAATGGTGGTTCAGCGGTTTAGTAGTGATATGTGTGGAGTGTGGTACATTAAAGAATTCAAAGAGGAAATCCTTAGACTTATTATAAAAGGGGGACATTCAGTTCAACACGTTTTTAGGGAAGGAAATGCCGTTGCTGACTACTTTGCAAAACATGGTGCTAAGGGACATGATTGAGTTTGGCACAACACCTCGTAACTGCCGACGAAGCTCTGAGGACTTATTCGCACAAATAAGCTATATTTTCCTTATTTAAGAATTCGATAGGCATTGTTTTTGTAGTAATGTTAGTGTTTGTTTTATTTTAAAGTGGGTCCTGTATTATGGTATTCCTCCCCCATAAGTGAGGCTCCTTTCAATAAATGGAGGCCTTGTTCTTTTTAAGCTAAAAAGAAGAAGAAGAAGAAGATGTTAAGAGACAAAGTTCTTGAAATTATCATAACTTATTGGTAATTATTAAACATTTAGTTATAAATATGTATAAAGAATTTGAACATTATAATTTCATCATTGTGTCACTCGAGAAGGCTGTTTAGCAAAACGTTATAAATTTGATATCACAAAATAAACAAATGAATAAGCAGAAAATATTAAGAAATGAGGAAAAAAAAATACAAACAAAGACATATTGATCTTAATTTTTTTGAGAAAGATTTTCATAAATAGTTAGTATGAATTTAGATTTTTTTACATAGGTTCTCCTAAAGTGACGCGAAGACCAAAGGTCCGAAACAGACCAGCCCACCCCTTTTTATTATGGGCGGTGCTATACACACCGCTCGGAGCTCCAGCGGAGCTCCCCCGCTTTTTATATAGAATTTTTTTATTTTTATGTATTTATTTATATATATTTTTTTAATATATTTAAATATTAAAAAAAAAATTAAAATATTATTATAAAATATTTATTTAATCATTAAGTAAAAATAATAATAATAAAAAAATAAAAAAAACACAACGATAAAAACAAACGGTAAAAACCATTGGAAGCCTAGCATTTTTCTTTTATTATTTTTCTTCCCCCGTTTTAACTTCCCGAATCTTCTCCCATTCTCTCTCTCTCTGTGATCTCGAAATTCCATCCCGCTCCCTCACTCTCTGTTCTAGCATTTCGGGTTTTTGTAAAAGCATTTATTAGCTATTCTCTGGAAATGGGAGAGAAACACGGGGAGAGAGGAAAGCTGTCGAGAGAGAAAATCCCAGATGCATGTTCTGTAAATGTCAAAGTGAGAAAGGTCCAACCTCAACAGATAGCTTTTTTTTCTTCGTCGGGTTTTTTTTTTTCCCGTTCAATCTGAACAAATCTCGACAGATTTGAAGATGTTTTGTTTAGATCTGAGTCATTTTGGTTTATGTTTTACATGGGCATTTTTGTTGAAGTGTTTTGCTTTCTGAGTCGAAATTTCCTACTGATCTTCGTCTAAAAATTTCTAACTGTTTTATTTTTAGTTTTTTTTGGTTTTGTTGTTGTTCTTTATCGTATTTTTTGCTATAGATCGTAGCCGCAATGCCCTCTCTATTTTTCCTTATATCTGAAAAATTTCAGATACGTCCTCTCTATTTTTCGACTCAGGAACAATATATTAAAATATTATTGTTTGCTTTTTTTACTGAGTTGAAAGTCTGTATTCAATCCGTTTGAATTTTCTTTTTTGTTATTTGATTTTTTTAAATAACGAAATAAATTAAAATATTTTCTTCCTTCCTCGCATCTCAGTGTAATTTTCTTTCACATCTGAGGTTTTTTTTTTCCCAGATACTGTTTATGTGAGCAGTTCGCATGTTCCGATGTAATATGCACTAGGCAAAATAGAAGTTGAAGATGGAAGAGGAAGCAACAACAGTGTACACCAACTGTTTGATAAGAAGACATCGACCTCAGTTTCCCCATCCCTTCCCGAGTTAATTTCATCTTCTCCATTTTTTCCCTCGGATTACTGACACTATATAAATTATTTTTTCTCAATTTTTACAAATTCCAACAAACATTGGTCTACTGTACTTTTGTATAAATTCAAGTGTTCTTGTTTTTGGCTTTGTTGTTGTTTTGGTTTCGTCTTCTTTATGGAATTGTCTGAAAACAACATTTGGTTTGTTTTAGCTGTTTGCCTTCAGTTTACCTTTGTTTTGGTTGTTCTTGATCTTTTCTGGTATGGCGTGCCATGGGTACGTTTAATTGGACAATCTCAGTTGCAGTGTATTTGCGAGGCTCAGCATCCCTTCAAGCGTTTTGCCTTGTTTGCCATCCGATGTCTAGCCGTGCATGGAGGCTCTGTATTTTTTTTCCTTGATTCTGCAACCCAGAGCCAGACTCTGCCTCTTGTGATTCTGGGGTGCATCGTGTGGGGCTTCTATGGAGGTGCTACAGAGGTGGTACAATCAACACTGAGATGAGAGGAAGGAGAGGCAATTATCGAGAGCATAGGAGCAGAGAGAGAGAGACGATTGAGTTTGAGTGAGCAGATATTTATAGAGTAGAAATGTTATTTGGACAAAATACTAAGGCGGTGGAATTGATTGATCTGCAGAAAGGAAGGGAAGCGGTGAAGTAAAGAGGATTTACACAAAATAGAAGGCGGTGGAAGTGTTTTATTAGAAGATACCGAGAAGCGGCGGATTATTTTATCTGAATAGAAGACCCTGGAACATGGAGGTGGAAGACGATATATGCTGGAGACAAAATAGGATCACGGAGGTGGAAGATGATATATTTAAACAAAATAGGAAGATTGTGGAAGCGAGAGGAAGTAGGCAAAGCGGTGGAAGTGATGGAAATAAAAAAGGAAAAATATAGTTGCAAGTACAATTGTGTACTAATATGTGCATCAATGTAATGTGATTGGTCAAAAAGTAGATTTTATTGAAAATAGTATTAATTTAAATTTTAAGTATGAATAAATCAGTATTGGTACACAGATTAGTGCGCAACTGTGCTTGTATGTAGTAAAATTTAATAAAAAATTAGAATCTTAAGAGTTTTTTTTTTTTTTAAGCGGATCTTAAAAGTTTGTTTGTGATTGCGACGAGAGATCTAAAAAGTGCGGTGGTTTAAAATGTTTAAATGATTAAATTTATTCATTTGATAGTTTTATATTAAAGAGTTTTTAAATTAAGAAAAAGTAGAAAATTATGTTTTAACAAAGAGCGTATAATTTCTAAAAATTTCTATTTTTTAGGAATTGTAATGTTAGTATAAATAATTTTATCTTTAAATATTTTAAAATTATTAAAATATTTTTCTTAAAATGATATATATATTTTTTATTTAATAAAGAGTCTATACATGTAATTCTTAAATGAGAACTATAAATAAAATTTTTCTTTAATAAAAGCATTAAAATGATGTTTTTTGTCAAAATTATTTTAAAAAAAGTAGTCTATATTTGATCGTGTTATGTACATTACAAAATAATTTTTATCATTTTAATACAATGATAATTTTGTTTATCTATATTTTTTATTAAATATAAATATTTTACTTATAAATATTTTTCATTCTTCTCTTATCACTTATGCATCGTTAAAGAGATTTTCTTTTTTATTATAATTATTGAAAAATTTATTACAATATTTTTGTTATTAATTTATTATAATATTTGATTTTTATCAAGTATATATCTTTTTATGTCATTTTTATTTTAAAAAGTAATTTTTAATTTGTTTTTAAATAAATTTAATATATTTGAAAGTGTTTTAGACTACAGATTTTAAATAATAAATAATTTTTTAATAATAAAGCTTAATATATTAAACTCTAAATTATAAGTTTTAAGTTAAAAATAATATTTTTTACCATAATTTTAAACATGCAATAAGAAGAAAGAACGCAATCGAGAGATACCGTAACCAAAAAGCAAGGGCAGAATTGGAAAAAACAAATAGACGATTAGAGGAAATAAATACAGGAACCAGCGGCAAAATAGGCAGGAAAGAGTTATACGACTCCCGCCTGCTTATCGCGGTTTTCTTAATATAAAGATATGGCAGCCTGAGTTTCACCCCAGTGGTGAAAGGCTGAAAGCTACCAAGCTTTATCAGGAATCAGCATAATTATTCCGTTGATTTCTAGTATCACACAGCAGTCAGCACTTCACGGCAAATCACCATGGCTCCACTGACTTCAACCAAACCCGATGAGGACCAGGTCTGTGCTATTTCTCGATTTTCGTTTTTTTTTTCTTTTTTGAATTCTCAATCTCATCCTATGTTATAGAATTGAATTCATTTTCATCATCAACTTTTGCTTTTCCCCTTTTCGATCAGGCTTAATAACTCGCTCAGGTATTGAATTTTATGTACGAAGCAAGAATAACAACTTCAAGCTTGGTTTTTTTTTTAATTTTACTTTTCGGACTCTCTCTCGCCAACCAAACAGAGAATTTGCGTTTCATGTCCTATTAATACTGAAGGAAACTCCCTTTCGTAAAATCAAGTAACTTCACATGGATTAGCGGATTAACAGCGTAAATCAAGTTGTTTGGAAATTACAGGATATCTGGTACTCGGAGAATATAACAAAACACATGATTGAATAAATTACATTTGAATTTTGCAATGCACTTCCTCGTATATACCATGATTACTTTGCATGTTTCATACTTGATATTTCTTACTGTGTTTGAAAGGTTCTGGTTGAAGAGAGGTCTTCTGCAAGAATATTGACATTGAATAGACCTAGGCAATTGAACGCCCTTTCATTTCAAATGGTATGTGTTTTCTTTAATTATCCTTTATATTGTATTACCACGTTATTGCTTTTAAATGCCTATTTGTACTTTTAAGCCTCTAATACTTTTAGATGGATGAGTTTCTAGAGAGAGAGAGAGAGAGAGAGAACCTCAACCATCGGAAACGCTTTCGAGCGTTACCGACGAGGATCTGGACGAGCTCAAGGCCTGCATCGAGTTGGGATTCGGCTTCGAAGACTCGCCTTCGCCCGAGGTGGATTATAAGCGCTTATCTGATACTTTGTCCGCTCTGGGCCTCTATTACGCCGTCAACAAGGAATACAACGACACCGTTTCCAAGTCAACCACCACTCCGCCATCTTCGTCCACGGCGTCGGAGTGCGACAGCACTTCGTCTCCCCTCGGTAGTCCCCTCAACCTCTTCCGCCCAGGTAAATGTCATGTATTCATGAATTCGTCCATATATTTTTTGTTCCTTAACTTTAAAGCCATCATTTTTAACCAAAAGCTTTTGATTCCATGAGTATGAATTCCTTCATATTATACCAATTAATTAGATTTACTATCTGTTTCATCTCAACGTGTTAGTTACTATATACACGTGAAATTAGCTCAATGATCATATAGGCTTATAGCAATTTGTTTGTATATATATAGCAATGCATAGATCTCCTCATCGGAAACATATATGTTTATATATCAAACCGTACGATTTTCCCGATCTAAATAAAGCAGGTTTTACATGAAGAAGACTATTATTTGAAACAAAAATGCTTGTTATGGAATAAAAAAAAAAAAAAAACATATATTTATGTGGTGCTGAAATCTTATTATTGTTCTTCCCGGGAAATCGATTGGTGAAGGTGATAATCCTCAGACGGTGAAGACAAGGTTGAAACAGTGGGCGCAGGTGGTTGCTTGTTCTGTGCGGCAATGTTCAAGCTAATGAATGAATGATATATCGATATTGTATGAGGGTTAAGTGCGAACCAAACCAGAGTTGTCAAAGTAACCAGACATGAACGTCAACCAACTTGATTCAGGTTTTAAATTCTTGTAGTAATGACTAATGAGTTGTTTTCAAGCGCTAATTTGGTCTATTTTCTTGATTCAGCCATGGAGCTTGCACTGTCTCTAGAGAAGCTTACAAATGAAAAGCTCCTCAACTTACACAGAGTAATACATTTCTTCCGACTCGTTAGTTTGAGTTTTTAGAGCTTTGTTTTATTTTGAATGCATTCGTTTAATTTATGTTTATTAAACTTTAATAAGCTATTTTATAAAAATATCCTCAATTTAAAAATATGACTCATTTTAAACATAAGTGTGTCTCATTTAAGTATATAATTATATATATGAAGTATACATACAAATCAGTGTTCTATTTAAAGATATAATAATAAAAGTGATAAGTTTAACACAAAGAGATTTAGAGTATTTATAGAAAAGAACGTACCAGGAAGTGGAGCACAAATAGAGGAACAAAGTGGACACAGCGAATTGATACCAACCAGATTGATGAAGAGCCAAATAAAACCAAAAGCAACAAATCTGACAAAATAGAGAAAAAAAGAAAAGAAAAGCGAATGAGTTGAGTAAGAAGAGAGAAAGCAGATTACTTTATATAAAAATAGAACGAAGCAGTTTTGATGGTTTTGCTTTGCCTCTACTGCTGTTGCTTGAAGGATGGTGGTTGTCCGGCTTGCTCCGCGACTGCTGATGGCGGCAACCGAGGCTAGGCGAGACGGAGAGAGAGAAAATCTATGAATTAGTAAGAAGAGAAAGTAGATTACTTTATGAGAGAGATGCAGAGAAAGTGAGTACGAGATAATCAATGCAGGAACCACTTTTGTAAACGTTAAAGAAGTTAAAGTGATAATAGTCAGGACAGGTGGCAACCTCAATTATGAGGACTACAAATGATTTAGGTGATGGGTAGGCTGATAGTCAGGACAGCTAAGGAGAGGACCGATCTTTTATTGTGTTGATTGATACATACATAGATAGATTGTTATTCAATTATTGAAAGCACGAAGAAATATTAAGAAACTGCAATTGGGGATAACTTTGCTTAAGATGGGAAATAATGTTTATCACTTAACTCATGCTTTGTTTATTTTTCATGATTTGATTAGACCTCCTCTCACCCTCAAAACTATACACCTACAGTTTTTACAACAACAATAATGCTCTTTTAACTCAAAAGCGATCGAACTTTGATCTTTAAACCAAAAGCTAATTTAAAACTTAACAATCGAAATAGTTTGCTAAGAAGAAAATAAAACTGTAGTTATAAAATATGTAAAATTTCACATTTATTTTGAAAATGAAAAAGAAAAGTAAATATATAAAAAATTAATTTTTTAATATTAAACTTCACTTTTTTAAAAAAATAATGTCTAAAACTTATTAATTATGAGTGACATATTTAATGATCTAGTGGAGCCAACGTACTCTCACTTGCGCTTTAGCTCAAAATTATATGGTGGAGGATGGATCTAATTAGATGTATTAACCATGGTTAATTTCATGTGCAAGTGTCAATAAGTGGCTTGGATTAATATTATATTATATTTACTGTTTATTACTGTTAAAAAAAGTGATTAGATTGATGAGCTAAAATATTGCAGCCTTCAAACTGCAAAGGCAGATTGGATCAGCTGTGTGCGCCACAGGATCAATGGCTACAGATCAAGTAGTACCTAGTTGTCTTAAACTATTATTATTATTATTATTATTGATGGACGATTACAGTTTGTAAAAAGTGATTCAATTATTGCCTTGATGTTGGTAAAAATCAGCATCAAATTGGGAAAAAAAAAAGACAACTATTTTATATAATATTATATTTTATCTGATTGATTCAACTTTTCCCTCCACCGCACATAAAGTATGAATTATTGTCTTTAACTTCTTCTTCTTCTTCTAAAGACACAACATGCATTATTTTAAAAAACTCGAAAATAATGGACCTCTTTAACTATATAATATTATATTTTATCTGATTGATTCAACTTTTCCCTCCACCGCACATAAAGTATGAATTATTGTCTTTAACTTCTTCTTCTTCTTCTAAAGACACTAAAGACACAACATGCATTATTTTAAAAAACTGGAAAATAATGGACCTCTACCACTTGTCGATTGTTTTACACTATACTTTACAAAGAGTCGCATCAATTTGGACACATAATTCAATTATTATTTTTTACTGTTCATTTTACTGTTTATTACTGTTAAAAAAAACACAAAAAACGGAATCATAATGTAATTTACTGTGTACACATAATTCAATTATTATTTTTTACTGTTCATTTTACTGTTTATTACTGTTAAAAAAAATACAAAAAATAGAATTATAATATAATTTACTGTTTATTACTGTTAAAAAAAAAAACGGAAACGGAATTAGAAAATACTGTAATNACATTTTACTTTGTGCTTTCATACATTTTACTTAGTTCGATATGGGTGGTTTGCTATTTGTAGCCCCTTTTGGTGGATCAACCTTCATCAGTTTCTTTATCATTTTCTTTAAATTTATATGTCCCTTTCTTACACGTCTTTTATATCGACCACAACTGATACTGGGAAGTTTTGCACATTTTGTTCCTGTTATATAGTTTATATCATTAGATTCATTACTATTCCTTGCCATGAATTCTGCTTTGTTGAAGATTATGCTATATATTCCTATTTCAAATACATGAATACATGTACATGTATTGGATAGTGGAAATGAAGTAAATTGTAATACATTTGCCATACACATGAAATCTGGAGCTATAATTTTATTTTTCTACTCTTTTTTTTTTTTTTTAATTTTAGGTTTCTCAGTTGTTGGAACTTTTTATTGCCTATGAGGAGGATTCAAATGTCAAGTTTGTAATTGTGAAGGTACTCTTCTTCTGACATACAGTCTACAAGTCTCATCTTTAAATGATGGATATCATTTTTCTGGAGCTGATCATGCGTTATACTGTATCATTGATTCATCTTTTCTTTAAGGGATCTTTGTTGTTTGGTTACACGGTATTGCTCATGTATTGTTGTGATGGTTGTTTGGTTATGCATTTCTTCCAATTCTTTCAATAATTATGTTGGAAAGTTGGCCCCTAGTTGTTTCAGTTGGTTCAAAAATACAAGATCGACTTTTGTGTGTCAGGGAGTCTTGTTGTATTGAGTCCTTTTGTCCTGTTCACAAACTTGTTTAAAAAAGTAACATTGTTAAGGTTGTTAACTTGTAGGGATTAAAGATCTTAAAATTCATCTAGTTGAGTTCAGTTTCTCGGTATAGACAGGAAAGGTCGTTAATTTGCAGGATTTTTAAGGAAGTTTCTCATGCATATGGATAAGAATGGTGTTTTAATTTGTTCAATGACTGCTTGTCATTAAGTTCAAATTTGAATGTGTGACCTATTGTTTCAACCTTACAGAAATGCTGGCTGCATGACTAACTTATCATCTGTGGTCTTACTTCTGTAGGGAAAGGGGAGAGCATTTTGTGCTGGTGGTGATGTTGCAGCTGTGGCTCTTGATTGTAGTAAAGGTATAGGTTATCTTCATTGATTAATGTGCCACCCTCGCCGATCCTTAAAATCATTAAGATTGATGACCTTCAACCTCGGATAAGGTTCAGCCTCAGTTGAGATGGAAGCATCTTCTTCTTCTAGCTTGAATATCTTGTGCCGTTCTTTTCCTTTTTATGGTCAAAATGGATTGAAGGGAGGAGGAATTCTTTAGAAGATGCTTGGTTTATGCAAATGTCAAGAATTTATTTTTGTACAAATAAAGGACATTGACACAAAGCATATTATAATTTATCCTATATTTTTCCTTATTAGGTGACTGGAGATCAGGTGCAAATTATTTTCGGAAGGAATACCTCTTAAATTACATCATGGCAACCTATTGTAAAACCCAGGTGAGCCAGTTTGCCTGTGTAAATTTTACATATTGTGGCTTTAGAGTTGAGGTATTCTTGATCAAGTTAGTTTCTGGATCCATCATCTGCATGTTTATATCCTATCTTACCTTTGCGTGTAAACAATGTTGAAGGTTTCAATTCTTAATGGAATTGTGATGGGAGGTGGAGCCGGCGCTTCAATTCACGGTAGATTCCGGGTTGCAACAGAGAATTCGGTATTTTTATCATCTTTATCTTTGGTTTAAAGTTGTATAGAATTCTACTTTAGCTTGTAGAGGTGAACATAGTTATGAATCACACATTTTCCCGAAACTTTAGATATTAATAATATATTTTTCATTGTCATAGCTCACTCTATTGATAATTGTCAGTTCTGAATGTTTGTAAGCTATATGTATAGTTGCAAGTTCAATAGTTCCTAATGCATTAACGATACAAAAAGTTATCTGATAAAAGTTTCAGTTCATAAAAAATGTTCTTTTTAGTAATATGGCTTTACTCTTAATAAGATTCCATTTCGTCGAAACGGAATTAGAAAATACTGTAATAAGCGCATAGGCGCTTAGGCGCTTAATAGATATATTGTGGCAGCATGAGTTTCACCCCAGCGGTGAAAGGCTGAAAGCTACCTAGCTTATCAGGAATCAGCATAATTATTCCGTTGATTTCTAGTATCACACAGCACTTCACGGCAAATCACCATGGCTCCACTGACTTCAACCAAACCCGACGAGGACCAGGTCTGTGCTATTTCTCGATTTTCGTTTTTCTTTTCTTTTTTGAATTCTCAATCTCATCCTATATTATAGAATTGAATTCATTTTCATCATCTGTTTGGTGGCTGAGATAACCGAGGCGAAAAAAAAAAAAAAACTTCTTTTCCCCTTTTCGATCTGGCTTAATAACTCGCTCGGGTATTGAATTTAATGTACGAAGCAAGAAAAACATCTTCAAGCTTGGTTTTTTTTTTTTTTTTCATTTTACTTTTCGGGCTCTCTCTCGCCAACCAAACAAAGAATTTGCGTTTCATGTCCTATTAATACTGAAGGAAACTCCCTTTCGTAAAATCAAGTAACTTCACAAGGATTAGCGGATTAACAGCGTAAATCAAGTTGTTTGGAAATTACAGGATATCTGGTACTCGGAGAATATAACTAAACGCATGATTGAATAAATTACATTTGAATTTTGCAATGCACTTCCTTGTATATACCATGATTACTTTGCATGTTTCATACTTGATATTTCTTACTGTGTTTGAAAGGTTCTGGTTGAAGAGAGGTCTTCTGCAAGAATATTGACATTGAATAGACCTAGGCAATTGAACGCCCTTTCATTTCAAATGGTATGTGTTTTCTTTCATACGTTGAATATAATCTCTAGGATATGGGTGGTTTGCTATTTGTAGCCCCTTTTGGTGGATCAACCTTCATCAGTTTCTTTATCATTTTCTTGAAATGTATATGTCCCTTTCTTACACTTCTTTTATATCTACCACAACTGATACTGGGAAGTTTTGCACATTTTGTTCTTGTTACATAGTTTATATCATTACTATTCCTTGCCATGAATTCTGCTTTGTTGAAGATAATGCTATATATGCCTATTTCAAATACATGAATACATGTACATGTATTGGATAGTGGAAATGAAGTAAATTGTAATACATTTGCCATACACATGAAATCTGGAGCTATAATTTTATTTTTCTACTCTTTTTTTTTTTTTTTAATTTTAGGTTTCTCAGTTGTTGGAACTTTTCATTGCCTATGAGGAGGATTCAAATGTCAAGTTGGTGATTGTGAAGGTACTCTTCTTCTGACATACAGTCTACAAGTCTCATCTTTAAATGATGGATATCATTTTTCTGGAGCTGATCATGCGTTATACTGTATCATTGATTCATCTTTTCTTTAAGGGATCTTTGTTGTTTGGTTACACGGTATTGCTCATGTATTGTTGTGATGGTTGTTTGGTTATGCATTTCTTCCAATTCTTTCAATAATTATGTTGGAAAGTTGGCCCCTAGTTGTTTCAGTTGGTTCAAAAATACAAGATCGACTTTTGTGTGTCAGTGAGTCGTGTTGTGTACTTTGGTTAAAGAAAATTGATTAAGTCCTTTTGTCCTGTTCACAAACTTGTTTGAAAAAGCAACCTTCTTAAGGTTGTTAACTTGTAGGGATTAAAGATCTTAATATTCATCAAGTTGAGTTCAGTTCCTTGGTATAGACAGGAAAGGTCGTTAATTTGCAGGATTTTTAAGGAAGTTTCTCATGCATATGGATAAGAATGGTATTTTATTTTGTTCAATGACTGCTTGTCATTAAGTTCAAATTTGAATGTGTGACCTATTGTTTCAACCTTACAGATAATGCTGGCTGCATGACTAACTTATCATCTGTGGTCTTACTTCTGTAGGGAAAGGGGAGAGCATTTTGTGCTGGTGGTGATGTTGCAGCTGTGGCTCTTGATTGTAGTAAAGGTATAGGTTATCTTCATTGATTAATGTGCCACCCTCGCCGATCCTTAAAATCATTAAGATTGATGACCTTCAACCTCGGATAAGGTTCAGCCTCAGTTGAGATGGAAGCATCTTCTTCTTCTAGCTTGAATATCTTGTGCCGTTCTTTTCCTTTTTATGGTCAAACTGGATTGAAGGGAGGAGGAATTCTTTAGAAGATGCTTGGTTTATGCAAATGTCGAGAATTTATTTTTGTACAAATAAAGCACATTAACACAAAGCATATTATAATTTATCCCATATTTTTCCTTATTAGGTGACTGGAGATCAGGTGCAAATTATTTTCGGAAGGAATTCCTCTTAAATTACATCATGGCAACCTATTGTAAACCCCAGGTGAGCCAGTTTGCCTATGTAAATTTTACATACTGTGACTTTAGAGTTGAGGTATTCTTGGTCAAGTTAGTTTCTGGATCCATCATCTGCATGTTTATATCCTATCTTACCTTTGCGTTAAACAATGTTGAAGGTTTCAATTCTTAACGGAATTGTGATGGGAGGTGGAGCCGGTGCTTCAATTCATGGTAGATTCCGGGTTGCAACAGAGAATTCGGTATTTTTATCATCTTTATCTTTGGTTTAAAGTTGTATAGAATTCTACTTTAGCTTGTAGAGGTGAACATAGTTATGAATCACACATTTTGCCGAAACTTTAGATATTGATAATGTCTTTTTCATTGTAATAGCTCACTCTATTGATAATTGTCAGTTCTGAATGCTTGTAAGCTATATGTATAATTGCAAGTTCAATAGTTGCTAATGCATTAACGATACAAAAAGTTATCTGATAAAAGTTTCAGTTCATAAAAAGTGTTCTTTTTATTAATATGGCTTTACTCTTAATGAGATTCCATTTTGTCTCCCTAGATAGGTGTTGATTCTTGTGTACCAGTTTGTGTACTTGGGCTACGCCTATTTCATTAATACAATCGTTTACTGATAAAAAAAAATGTGATCTCTTTAAAAAAGAATTTATTTGGTTACTTTCAATAATCTCATTGCTTCCTTTCATCTTTTCGTAATTTCTTGAATTATTGCAGCAGAGTGTAAAAGTTTGAGGGGTTAGAGATTTGTAATATGTAAAAAATTTCAATTTGAACATCTGATGGTTATGTAATATGTTTTCTTTTCATATTTGGATACTCTCCATTCTTTTGATGATGGAGGAGAAACATTTAGCTACATAATATTGCAGAGGCATGATCAATCAATTTTCTATATATTTTGAGGATTATTGTTTTAGATTTAGCACCTTTTGTTTCTTTGGTTAACATGTATTCTGACAGTGCAATTGTTGCAGGTCTTTGCAATGCCAGAAACAGGTTTGGGACTCTTCCCAGATGTAGGTGCCTCTTATTTCTTGTCCAGACTCCAAGGATTCTTTGGTATTGCCACTTATATCCTCAGTGTAAATATTTTTGATGACTTATTGAAATAAATAGTAACTCTTATTCTCTAAAAAAGAAGGTGAAGTTCTATTTCATCAGTACTGCTGCAGGATTTTGCTGTAATATTTTCACAAAGTTATAGATTTTAATGTTGTTTTTGCTTGAATATTCATTATAGTGCTGAGTCTTTGGCAGGAGAATATGCGGGTCTTACCGGCACTAGGTTGGATGGTGCTGAAATGCTTGCGTGTGGCCTTGCAACTCACTTTGTCCCCTCAGTGGTAGTACATCATTGTAGTTTAATTAATTAATTTTAGATAGATTGAAGTTCTTGCTTATCAAAAAAGGATATCTTGAAGTTATAATGAAGAGTATATATCACCTTGTTTTGTTGAGGAATAATGCTAATTACCAAAGTAACATGCATCAGCGTTGTTTTGTTGACATGTAGTGACTTTATGTGCACATTATGATTGATTGTAGTTTTTTCTCTGAAGACTTTACATGCACATTATGAAATACAATTTAATGCTTCTAAAATCAATTGTTTATGGAAAAATTGTTCATGTTTGCTGCAGTGGATAATGACTGTTTCAACTTAGGGATATACTTAGAAGAGACCATACTCAGTAATCCTCTACAAATCATTATCTTGAAATGCTATACATGTGTAGTCCTCACCTCTGTTTCTCTTCCTATAATTATTAAAGCTTTTTATCTTCTAAGCTGAAAAGTCATACAATTTAAATGCCTTCTTATCTTTTTTCTTTTAATTATTGGACAGAGATTGTCTCTGTTGGAAGAGGCACTGCACAAGTTAGATTCAAGTGATCCAGCCATTGTTTCTGCAACCATTGACAAATACTCACAGCAACCTTATTTGAAAGAGCAAAGTGCATATCACAGGTTGTTTGGCATTTCTGTTCATATTAAATGGTTTTTTCAATTGTTATATGCTACTCTATCCCATGTATGCCAACGATTTTTAATAAATAATCCCCCTCATCCATCTTATGCTTTACTCATTTTTTTAAATCAGCAATTATCTCTCTTCATGTCTTTGTATGCATGTCTATGCATTTTTATGCTAGAACTCCTGCATGAATAAAGACAATTTCGTCATTGTGAAACTTATGTAAATCCCCCTATATACTTGCCGTTTGAAAGTGTTTTGGTGTGATCGGCAAAATGTGAGTTACTTTGGGATGAATACACAATGCATATTACCCTTTCGGAAAAAGAATTGTCCAATGCTTTCTTGAAATGCAACCAATAGCATAATTAATGGAGTTTATTATCCCTGGACATTGACTCCGGTGGTGAAGGTGGCATCAGATAGAGCTTAAATAAAGAAACAGAAATTAAAATAAATTGTTTAATAAGGACTATAGAATATCTTTGGAACTTGAAAAAGGACACCATAAATGTCACAGAGTTGCCATCTCAGGTCTTAAACATCTAATTTGCAATGCCTCAGACGAAAAAAGTTCTATTGATATGACCTGTTGCAGTGTTGCCTGTATCATCTTAGTATATGGTGATTATCATTTCTATGCGGACAAAGTAAAGATCAATTGCAGGAAATCTTTATTAGAACCATATTTGTTTCAAAAACTAATATTTAATTTTCTGAAACGAGGCTGCCCAGTGCCTATTGTGTTGCCATCCAAGATCCTTGAATTCTTAAATCCTTTGTCTTGATAAACTTGAGATCTTTTTTCATGGTTGCATTGGAAACAGATTGGATCTAATTGATAGGTGCTTCTCTCGAAGAACAGTTGAAGATATTTTATCTGCCCTTGTAAGTTTATGATATAGATATTTGTTTTTGGCGCTGAGACTGAATTTGATGTCCCATTTGTTATTTTAGAAAGTTTGTCAGTGCTTTAAGTTGTATTCATTTTGGTTTCACACGTAAAAAGAGAAAACTTTTACCACTTAACATGATCTTGTGCTTGCTGTTGTAGGAGAGAGAGGCATTGAATAAGAATGATGATTGGATATCTGCGACAATTAAGTCACTGAAGCAAGCATCTCCAACGAGCCTGAAGGTTTCTCTGAGATCGGTAAGGAAGCAGAAAGACTTAGTAAGCCCATGTTATTAAAACTAGTGGTAAAGACTTTGGTTGCGTTAATGATATTTGTTGTGCAATACCCCACACTACTATATTCTTATCCCCCTGACCGGTTATCTTCATTAATCATAATGTTTTTAGCATCAGGTAGAAGTGTTTAATGATGCGAAGGTTTTTGTGATCTCACATTTGTACAAGGATTCATTACTCATTTGACGTGTAAGGAGTTTTTTGGTTAGGCTCTGTCATGATCAAAATGCTTGGAGAAAGCGTCCAGGAATCTTTGGAGAATCCGAGTTGGGTCACCTGAAACATAAATGGGTCATTTTTTATTTTTGTTGAAAAGGAAAAGACTGACCTTCATGGTACAGAAAAAAAAGTCATCACTTTGTGCATGAAACCCTCTGTCGTAGTTTTACCACCATAAATGAAATATGAAACCCTCTGAATCTAGATAAATATACAGCCCTGTCAAACGTAGCCAAGGGAACACTTGATCATAGTGGGGGAAAATGCATCTGTTGCATACCCATACCATCCAAGCTAAGAAATTAAATTCACGTAACACCTTTGTTAATAATACAAAACTAAGTAATCATCTGATGTTGTCTAGATCATGTTAAATTGTTTTCATTAAAACTTTGTTTTCTTTTTGCAAACAGATTAGACAAGGAAGGCTCCAGGGTGTTGGTCAATGCCTTGTTCGCGAGTATAGAATGGTTTGTCATATCCTACAAGGGAAAGTCAGCCGGGATTTATTTGAGGTTATCTGCTTAAAGTATTTTTTCAGCTCTTAGTTTCTTCTTTTGTGGACGATTTTAACACCTCTGCTTCTAATATAGGGCTCTAGAGCTATACTGTTGGACAAGGATAAGAACCCAAAGGTAAAATGAGAATTGTTTCTGTATCTTTGCATTTCAATTATCCTCTGATGTTCATAAATTTTGATTTATTTGGCTAATTCCATTTCTGGTTTCCTTATTTTTGGTTTTCCATTCAGTGGGAGCCCTCTAAGTTGGAGCTTGTTAGTGAGGATATGGTCGACTCATTCTTCTCTATGTTGGATGGTGAAGATTGGGAAGATTTGAAGTTCCCTGCGAGATCCAATTTGCCTGTATCTGCCATTGCAAAGCTTTAATGCATCAAGATGAAAAAAAGGCAGTACAAGAAATTAGGCCTCAACATCGTTGCAAAAATCGTCTAAAATTGCTGTATTTAGTCATTTCCAGCGATTTCAAACTCGTTGCACGTTTGCCGCTTTTGATCATTGCAGCGATAGAAAAAGAATCGTTAATAAAAACCACTATTCCCAGCAATTTTTTCCCACTGCAAATGTTCAAAAAATCATTCCAAATGGTCTGCTCTATTTAAAAATAAATTGTTGGGAATGATCAATTGTAGCAATTTAAATCGTCGCAAAAGTTATAAAAATTGCTGCTGCAATTAATTATGCTTATTTGCAACTAATGTAAAATTATCGTTGCAAAAAAGTATTTGCCGCGTTATAATCACGATTCAAATATCTCAGAAATTGCCGTAATTACGTCTACTTATTTCCAACGCATGGAGAATTATCTTTGCAAAAAAGTATTTGCAGTGTAATTGTAACGCTGTAAATATTCCAAAAATTGCTTCAAATGGTTAAATCCATTTAAAGAAAAAATCATTGAAACTGATTAATTTCAGCAATTAACATCATTGTAAATATACAAAAATATCGTTGCAATTGATTCTTTCTTATTTCCCACGAATGTTGATAATTGTTGCAAAAGTTTTTGCGGCGTAATTGTAACGCTGCAAATATCCAGAAAATTGTTGCAAATGATCAAAATGTTGTAAATGGTTCGATTCATTTAAAGATAAATTGTTGCAAATACTTAATTGCAATAATTTATATCATTGCAAAAGTGTATAAATCGCTGCAAATGCTATAAGTCAACTGAACTATTTTCAACGAAGGAGAATTTTGCTGCAAAAAGATTTTTGCAAGTTTTTTTCCCCCTTCCTTATCCCTGCTTATATATATTTTGGTGTCGTTTTCATTATATTTTTGCTTATATGTAAAATATTATATTTATCTTATTAATACTTTTTTTTTATCCTATTTCATGTTAGTCACTAAATAATTAATTGATCAATTTAATGACCACCCTGAAATAATAAATTAAATTTTTTTTCATACCTTAAACTGCACTTGATTAAGTCATTAAAATAAGATTATTTCATCTTTTATTGTGGAACACTTTTTAGTCATAATCTAATATCATAAGTTCCAATCATTTTTCACATACATTAAACAACTACACATAAACCTACGATTTTTTCTATTCCATTGCTATATAACACTTTGTGTTTATCCAACACCCAATATTAAGTACTTAGAAATATGAAACATAGAGGAAAATCTTGAAACTTTCATTATATGCATTGATGAACATGTAGGATCAAATCTTTGAGCACCATTTGGATCTAATAAAATAAATCAAACACATTCATTCATCCAAACCCAGTGGGGAATTCACATTAATGTAGTTATGGGCTATATATTGGAGTGGACCAATTTGAACCTAGAACCTACAACTTACAAACTACTAAATATATAGAACTCATTTCTTGCTTCTAAACATTAACTGAAAATGTGCACATTCATTCAAATTGTTCAATTGTCGTGCTCCTCTATATCTAAAAATTATATCTAGTTAGCTATAACAATGTGCACCTGGGCATTGTGGGTTGGGTAGAACAACTTCAACACGATTGCATCATGTGGAGGGAATTCATTGTTGTATCTCTCAAACTCCAATCTAGCAATGATAACACCAAGTGAGCCATTAAGTAAACCGATTAATTTAATAGAGCATACAATCTAATAAACAAGAAAATAATACTCAAATCAATCACTAACTTTGATGCTCCTTCATCATCGCCAATTGCCAAAATAGCAAACATAAAACTAGCCTAAAAAAAATATTTCATTGGCAATTTAAGCAACACACGCTTCACAATGAAACAAGCACTATTAGCAAAGTTCTTCAACCCAAAACAATTCTGAAATACAACTTAAGCTGAGATCATAAGGCACGCATGCGAAGACAATAAGATCATGAATTGTGAAGTCTTCTGTAAAACTGTATGCCTTAGATCTAAGAAAGGCAGAAAGGCAAATTTTCTCTGTTTCATTAATGAAATAAACTAACGAAAAGATAGAGAGATAAATGATAAAATAAGATAGATGAAATGAAGAAGAGAGAAATAATAAAGAAAGAGGGAGGGAGAAAAAAAAATTATGCATTGAGTGTCAATCTACATTTGGGTTGATATGTAGTACAAATGCATAATCCATTCGGAATGCTCTACTATACTAAATAGACCATATGTAAAAATTCCAGTACAATGGGCGAAAGAGCCCTTTCAACAAACCAAAAGACTTGTGAATTACTCATATAGCTATCAATAAGACTAGACAACTTTCCTCGTATGGCCTTTTGTGATCTCATTTGAACAAAATTCTAACCACCCAGTCACATGCACTAAGTTTCAGGTTTATAGATTTTGTGTGCAACAGGTCGATTCTAAATACGCATCCCATAGCTAGTGACTTTTACATCAATAACAACAAACTCACTTACCTGGACGTTCTTGGATATATCTCATAACCTTTGGAGTACAACTTTTAACCAAGAAAGATGGGATAACCCCAACAGCCTTCTTAACAATGCAGAAGTCTTTAAATGTATTTTCTAGTACTCAAATTCGAGGTAAATTAAGCAACTTTGACAACTTTGGTCATGCAGCTAAGATATAGTTACTAGAATTCAGATTTAAACAAGATGATTCCAGAAACAACACGATCCATGTTCAGTTCCAAGACATCAATTTGTGATAATACATAACCTCTATATTTTAGTGCAATGAAAACATTATAAAGTTGTCATAAACAATGATCTAGACAATAATGTCATCAAGTAGGCATATAGTACTACTTTTACCTTGTCTTCAATATCACTACCTCAAGTACCTTCTTTTCCCCCAAAAATTTGTCTCAACTACTTTATGATCTCAAAGTAGAACTTCATTCAAGTGAAGTACAACGTTAGAGAAAAACCATTTTTTTTATAAAATTCTGAAAAAAATGTATTGCTAACACTAGAAGCTTATCAATAACTGTCCAAACCAAAACTCCTGTGCAAATTTACAAACAATTTACTTAGATATTTATTTAGGTCTCCACTGCTTTCAAACTGCACTTTTATGATCACAGTAGATGGACATCAATCTCAAGTTGTTAATTAACTATTGTCATACTTCTTAATACATATTCACAATCAGTTGATCTCTCTTACATCTGACTTCACCTTACATCAGTGCCCATGTCACTCTTCATCTCTCAAAGAGCATCTTCACCCGCTAGCAAGCACTATTGCCCACGCCCCTCCCCAACAAAAATAAAAAGAAATAAACCCCATGGTTAACAAATTGAGTAAAATATTAAAAACACATACTAATTTCTACTTGACCTTGATGGTTTGACGATTCCACTAACATCCTGAAGTATCTGGATTTTTCTTTTCTTGAATGGAGCAAGGTGAACTAACCCACCATTTCGTACATTACATTACTTAATCGGCCAATAATACATCCCGAAAACCAATATCAACTCAAAGCAGCCTGGATACAACACCCAAAACAGTTTTAAAATATCATGTAAAGCCACTTAAATTAACCCCAAACTACCACACCTTAACAATTATACAAGAGAATTAGAAATAGGAAACATGAACTTGGTTTATATGCACTGAGAACATGTAGGATTCCCACGTTCAAATCTTTGAACACCATTTTCATCTAATTTAATAAATGATGGGAATTCATTCATCCAAACTCAGTTGGGAATTCACATTAATGTAGTTATGGCCTATACACTGGGGTGGACCAATCGAAACCCAGAACCAACAACTTAACTTCTAAATATTGAGAACACATTATCAAAATCTACAAGTCCTTGTTGTTCCTTTGTAATGCAAACATCAGCTATAGGTTTTTGTATATGCTTGAACCTGGTGAGTAAAGGCATGTCAGATTCAAAAAAAATTATCAAAATGAAATGCCCAGATTTCAGGAAAGCAAGCGATGCAGCAAAAATCAATTAATCCAAATAAGTGTAAATAGTGGGCTGTAAAAAAGCACTCTACTAATTAAGATGATGGAAATCAATTAATCCAAATTGCCAGCTTGGCTAAATCAGTTTTTTTAAAAAAACAACCACTTTCCTGTCAAGTACATAATATGTATACATGCACTCTACTAAAGATTAATACAATAGTTACTTCAAAGTCTTTAGTTCTTGTAAGTTATAATAGAGATATTAGTTCATTGAACCACTATTAATTTATTAGTTTATTGAACCATCACAAGTTTTATTCTTATACTTCAATGTATCCAAAAATGGGGATGAAATGGACTGGTTGAAGCCTCAAAACAGAGTGCATAGCAGAATTTTCTGTACTACCATGGACTACTAGCAGCTTTAGTACCTTCATGCTCTTAAACATCCCTCATTTAACCACAATCTCAACTAAATAAACCAAGCATACTAGAGTTGAAGAAAAGTTGAGAAGAAACATCATTTTTTTTTTGTGAAAGCATAGCATAAACAGCAAGAGTAGCTCTCAACAAACTAGAAAACTCTAATCGAACGTACTAGTTTGAATAAAATCCTTGGTTGCTTACTTAGGCTATTAATCTAGAAGAAAAGTGTTAAAAAAAATGCATCCTCATCTCCACTAGTTTAACACATATAAATAAAGGGTTAATCATAGTCAAAAAATGATTCAAACTCAAGAAAAGACAATGAATAGCCATAACAAAATTTTTATTTTTTATTTTTTTGCTACATAACTGAAATGATACCCCACTGTCAACTCCATTCAAGATGATAGATGTGTGCAAACACACATAAACACAATAGAAAGAAGCAAAATAATGTAAAACTTTGTTGAACATATTTAGGGTGGTAGAAAGAAAGATGAATCAAAATAGAAAGAAGAAATGAATATTAAATTTTATTTTGGAGGCATATAATAAAAACATGCAATTAAAAGAAAGAAACAAAGTGCTACACAATTGATGTAAAGAATATGCAAATACTTAGTATAACTGGTGAAGGTAATGAAATATTGTATGATTTTACTGCATATTACTATGAGTAAAATTGGAACATAGAGATCTGAAGAAATTTCTCTGAGGCCAACTATAAATTTGTTCATGGAATGGGACATGTAATGCCCCACCATGGAATGGATTGCAAAGCATGCACAAAACTCAGGATACTATCCCATTATTTTGAGGGAAACATGTATGTATCAAAATAGAGTCTTAATCAATGAGACATGGGAATTTGGCATCTACTACAGAGTTGGCAATGAATATTGTATATGATTTATAATTTGACAAACCCCAAAATGAATCAGTATCCTATCTAATGCTCAATCAGAGATACCAAGTGCTTCAAAAGTGGAGCAAGCACATTATGCATATTGTATAAGCTTACTGATAATAATTACCTCTGTGACATTTTAAGAAAATAATATAGAAACTAGATTCACAAAATTTGCCCAGATAACCCTACTACATAAAAGGTAATCTCCATACAGCTTCCAAATATGGATCAATACCATTCAACGACTAAATTCTAGTAGCTATAAAATATCTCCTGGAAAACCTAATTAAGTACATAAAGTCCAGATGATTTACAATCCACTTCGCCCATTATTGTGAAAACTTGGAAGTGATTTTATATTCTACAAACTACCATCTAAGGACAGCAAAATATTTCATAACCAACAAAAACAAAGAAGAAGGATCCACAATTATTAGAACCAGAGAGAGAGAGAGAGAGAGAGAGAGAGAGAGAGAGAGAGAGAGAGAGTATACCTCAACAATCCAAAAGAAGAAATCTAGATGGTGTTCTTTGCTCATTTCCCGAATCAATCCCCCAAAAGTACCTAAATCATTTGAAACAAAACACTAGTGCTAAGACCTCAAATTCAATTGAATTTCAGCTCAGGACCAAAACAAACTAAAACACATAACAGAGGGATAACTTGTTATAAATAGGCAAGAATGCAAATGAAGAAAGGAAAATTGCTTACAGCTACTAAACCATCCAAACCTTCCATCAATGGACATTTAATGGTCTCGATGTGTTTTGTAATAATTGAAGGAAATGTGTCAACCTCACTTGAACAACTAGAATACAAGATAAAATTCTAATTCTAGTATAATGAACTGGTTCGTATTCCTTGTGACAGAGGAAGATAATTAAGAAAATATCACATGATAAATCATACATATTAATAGCACAATCATAGTCTTAAACTGGCTGAGAAAAATAAATAAAAACAATCAAACTTAAGAGCAAATGGGCTTAATGCAAAGGTTCACAGCCAAGCTATTTTCATCATGAAATCAGGAAATTTTCTGTTGAATCCAAAATTGAGTTCTTTCTAGGAGCCTTAAATTTTTCATAAACATAAACTGTCCAATCTATAAATTAAAGTAACATAGGCATCAATGTCCAGCATATCATTCAATAGAACAGTACACCAAACTTTAATTAGCATCAGAACAACCATTATCAATGAAAGAAAATGGTCACACACATACGTATAATTGCATTCTAGATGGTGGTCTAGTTGCTCCATCAATAATTGCTCCTGAATTAAATGAACGGTTTGTTAAGGCCTGTCAGATTCTCAGAAAATTAAATAATAATATAACCACAAAAAAATGAGGTTTGAAAAGCCACAACTTAATGCGTAAAATAAAATCGCGAAGAAGGGATCAAGCAATTACATAACTTCTATAGATTTTTCATCTCCTAAACTGACAATAATCCTTCACTTAATTGTTGTTCAAGGTGTTGCAATTCTTTTAAGCCCACGCCAGTCATATCCTTACCCAAAAAATCCCTCAACTACCCAATGTCTCCCACAATACAAAAGTAGACAACCTTCCTCTTTATATATATATATATATGTTTTCATTATAGTTTCGCCACCCACCATCTCCCACTAACAAAAAAATGCCCAAAATATTCAAAAAAAGTGCTTCTCATGATTTCTTGTTGACGCTTACTAAGTTTCTCCACAAGATCAGAGAGACTCAGTGTAAGACGGGAAATTCTGGAAAAATGTCCTCAACATCTCATGAGTTTCATTCTGTCTCTCACGAAGCACTTTCACACTTCATTTCATCAAGCTTTGTCTTGTAATGGTTGGCATCTTTCTTGTGTTTTTCAATTAATGCAAGGTAATCTTTTTCTTTTTGGTTGTTCCGTTGTCTTGTTGACTTTGGGATGACCATCTTTCCTAACCTCCTTGCGTATCCTGATCTATACCCAAGCACCTCCCTAAATAAACTTGATGCTGCCTCATTGGTGTGTTGCTCAGGCTCTAGACCATCCATCTTGCCTACCATCTCCTTCTGCACGTGAAAATTTTAAATGGTTATTGTTAAGTCGTGTGATGAAAGGTGAATAAATCACTTTCAAATATAAATTTGGAAACCATCTTTGCGTGCAGCAAATAAATAAATGTAAAGATCGTACTCACATAAGTGTCTTCAATTGCTGAGGTGACAAATTTACTGTTCTTCTTTGACCAGTGAGTCTCATTATAGAACTCCACCAAATTCACTTTCATAGCCTGCTACTAATGTGTGTGATTTGTCCAGGTAGATGTTCAATCAAAAATATTGATTATTACAACATATTTATGCCAAAAGGAAGGACCAATCATATAAAAAAACCCATATGATCAAACCACAGAAACACATTGATTTTAAACTAAAGACCTTCATACCTTGCAATGCAAATGAATCAACATGTACTCTTCTGAACAATACATGACACAAATGCATTGTTCCCTAAGCAATAAAACCTCTACCATTAAAAAATTGCACATTTATATTGTAATTGAAATGCATCATCCTGCTCATTTGAATATTCTGTCATTCTATATAAGATATAATTTTAACCAATTATTATGTCGTATGTTAAATAAGTTGTCCCTAACTCTATTATCCCACATTCTAATTATTTATACGTTAATACCAAATGTGTATACGGTTAGATCTCAACACTGTATCAACTATGTTTCTATACTTTTAGGAAACAACCTTTAATGTGTTATCAAACTAGAGATGACCTTAACCAACATGATTCTTCATATATTGAGCACCCTTACAAACGTCCTCAGAAATTTGTGGACTAGTATAAATGCAGTAATGGGTTGTGAGCAAGGTTATGGAGAATGGGTTGTGACCATCATACTAGGCTGAAATAAGTTGAAAGATTATACATTTTCCTCCAGTATCCTTACAAAGGATTTGCAGCCTGCTGTGTGCTTAATGGTTAGCACATTTCTATTCTCCCGATTTTGTCTTGAGATTTTCTACCATTAAAACCCAATCTCAGCTTACAAAAACTACATAATAAATAGACTAAGAATAGACTCGTTAAAGGATGCCAGTTTTTTTTATTAATTTAACCAATATATACTTTGAATTCGTCTCTTTCCCACCTCTCACACAACTTAATCCAGACGTGCAAGTTGACCATGGTACTCATAGAAGCCAATGCTTCTTCGTGACTTTCGTATGATTCATATTTTTTGTGTAATTCATGATGGAATGCATTGAACTGCTTACGCAACTGCTTCAAGACGGTCAATCTATGATTCTTTCGATCCCAATCCAACACTAAGTCACCCTACATGGATGAACATCATGTTAACATCATCTTATATTGTACGCCCACTACCTTTTCTCAAAATGAAAAGCAATATATCTTACTCTCACACGGTCGATCAACTTGTCCTTTTGTGCATGCGGCACATCGGTCCATCTCACATAGCTCATGTCGTAATGTTGTTTTATTATTTGCATTACCCTTGTCGTGAACATCAATGTGTTCGCAGAGCATGGTACTTTTTCACCATCATTAATCTTCAAAAGCACGGGGCCATGCTTTCTCAACTTCTCGAACTCAGTACACTTAGCTGGTCCATGTCTCCATTTGGGTTGTTCTTGGCTTGCTACAGGCATCGTGGGGGTGGTTGTGTCTGTATTTCAAGATAACAAAAATACATGTCAATCTTCATAGAGCATTTTTTGTTGTTTACACGTATATGGGTTATGTATTGAAAACAAAACAGAAATAATGACTGTATCGGTATTGTCTGCGTTAGGTGGTGGTTTTCTTGCGGATGAGGGTTCTCTAATCGGTTCAAGTGGGGGCATTGGAATGGGACATGGAGGCTCTCATGGATGACTAGGAGGCTGAGTTGAGTCATCTGAGCCTAACTGATCTGCATTTGAATGACTGTGGTATGAAGCGATGTGAATTCCTCATGGTCCGCGCACTCTACTATAGTAAGGTACAAATCGTCTGGCACGAATACCTCGTCTAGCCCATCTTCCCCGGAAACTTTCTCCCATCGCGTCACCTGCATTTGTAATGGACATTCTATTTGAGTTACAAGTGTTTCCAATCAATTTAATAAATCATGGGATCCACCTGAATTAAAATGTGACTCTAATACCTAATTATTATATGACTAATAACTATTGCAAATGATTGATAATTTATTTTGTGCAATACACCTATATGGCAATCTATTTAATATTCTAACATTATCGAAAAATGATGCAGGAATGTACATGGGTTTTCTTTTTTTGCCACAAAGGATGTAATGAAATAGCATGCATGAAAATTCAAGCACGAAACCTACTATAAGAAAGTACTTAATAGTCAAAATATTTACCTTGAACGTTGATGTGCCTCATTTCTTGTAGACTAAAGTTGGGAATGTTCAAACTTTTTACAGTAAAGTTTGATGTGTTTGTTAAGGCCTGGTTACTAGTCATACAACAACATTAAGCCAACATGATAATTACTAAAATCAGGTAGGAAAAGACAATATGTATAATAATATCATTTGAAATTATTTGTTAGTTGCATAATAAATAAGTCGAACATTCATAAAGCTATCTCTACCTTCATATGGATGAATGTGAGTGAAGCCTTTATGCCCAGGGACTAGCTCGCTAATTTCTAGCGTCACTTTTTATGTCGCCGAAATGCAACACCGTCCTTCTAAGACCCACTTGAGATGCTGTAATAGCAATATATAAGTTACATAGTAACTTAGATATCCCAACAAATATTTACAGATATAAGATAAAACTAGGAAACACACAATATTGATTTAATTATTAGTTCAATCCCCTCACAATAATGCTAGAATGCATGGTTATTAAGAAATAAATCAACCTCGTATTGCATATATATAATAATTAATTGTCTTACACTTTGCCAGTTACAAATAATATCCATGCAATGACTAATTTATTTGCAGCACATATTTATCAATATATAGTTAATGGTAACTCCTAAATTGTTGCATATTTCTCACACTCACAAAGTTTTAACAAAACTTTAATCCGCTAATTGGCATATGTGGCCAACCAATATGTGAGTCTATACGTATAATTAGATTGACCAGTTTGGAACTGGAATTAGCTATCATTACAGCTATATTCATAGTGGGGGCATTCGGGATCTATAGGTTGAACAAAATATTGATTAAGAAATGATACATTACTTGACCCAAATGCTCAATCAAAACTAATTGGAGCATATTAACTTAGTTGAAAGGAACATTCATGTATTTCTAATTTGTATTTTATATTATCCACATACTCATTACAAAAAAGATAAACTATGGAATGGAAGTGCATCAACTTTTCTGCTGGCTATCTAGGCTGACACAGACTCGTCGTCTGTGGATAGGTCCTCCTCATCTGAATATTCCCCATCACCAGAAGCATCTCCTGAACTAGAAGCAATCATGTCATCGTCAATAAAGTCTGCTAAATTTATGTTTTGACCAGCAGGACCGGTCACTGATAAAGTGTTGAAAATGCATGATTAGGCTGCTAAATTAAATAAATTGTTTAACCAAAACTGAATTAAGCACTTAATGATGTAGTGATTCTTATTACTTGACTCAATGACAAAATTTTGATTTTTATGCACTTAAAGAGATTTATATTGCAGCTGATAAGCCACATCAGATTTAATATCTCAAGTTTACCTTTCTTGATGCTAACACAAATATTTCACTTAATAGGTTAAGGGGTATTTTTAGAAATACTCAACTATGCACAAATAAATTGGTGGTAGAGCAAGATGCAGGAGCTGGACGTGGAGCAGGTCATGCAGAGATAAGCTGGGACGCAAGCTGCTGGAGGACAGCAGAGGAAATCAACATGGGATGGCAGGGGCATTCTGGATTTTATACAAGATCTCTCTCTTATTTTTATCTTTTTGTTTTCGAGGCTTCCAGACACAATTTTTTGGCTTTACTTGGTCCGGATGATTTTGAGAAGGGGATCTTCATGCGGCACTTTTTTCTTTTTGTTGTTTACTTGCTAGAGTCGGCGTGGGGGAGAGGCTCTGGTTTTGGATTTATTAGGTTGAGTTGGTGGGAGGCTATTTTTTTTTTTTTTTGTTTTACATTTTCGTTGAGGAGAGAGGGACGAAACTCTCACTCTAGTTTGGTTTGTTTTTATTTTTTTCTTTTCTTACGTTTATTAGTTCAGACCTTATGGGCTCTCTCTTGTTTTTCATTTTTTTGCTTTTCTTAGTTTTAGTCGTTCGTTCTTTTCGTGGGTTTATAGAACAGTTTCTTTCAGTTTTATTTTTCTGAGTTATTTGCAGACCGGAGGAGAAGGCGACTTGTTTTATTTTTCTTGTGTTTACAGTTTTGTTTTACAGACCAGGCGGTACTCATTTTCTATAGATTTTATCTTTTCGGCGGTTGGGTTTTCCATATTGTTATTTTCATTTTCATTATCGTTCAGCTTTTTTTTTTATTCTTCTGCATTTATTTTCATACAGCAACTTGAAATGTTAGGGTTCATCATTTTTGGACATATTGCTAATTTAGAAATGATTGGTTAGATTTTTAGTTTGGGATTCAATGAGTAACTCATGAATGTTTTGGGTTAGATTTTCTTCAAGGTTATGAAATTTTGAATGATTAACTTGATAGATTGTATTTCATTTTGCCTATGACAGGGATTAAAGTTCTATGTTCTTGAACTTGATCAGTCATAGACATAAAGGTACGATTGATGCTTGAACTTGTAACAAAATTTTGATGGTTTTCTTTCATTTTTACACTTGTTATAAAATCTATCAAACACCTTGATTATACTAAAAAGTGTGCTTATTGTTTAATTAACCGATCATAATCTCTTGGAATGAGAAAATGGTTGGGAGAAGATGAACTTAGAGGTAAATCCAACTTCAAATTAGAAATGGGTGAAAATTGCATCCCAAGTGTTTGTTTTATTGCTTCTTACAAGTTTAATTCAACTTCTACACATTTTTCTTAAATATCTTGATTCTTGATAATTTTAGAAACATAGATTCACATTTATTTTCATCTCTCATAGTCGATACCTCTTTTACATAAAAAAAAAAATGTCACAAATACTTTGATAACCCTTTGTCCCTGTGAAATACGATCATGGACTTATCCTTGATACAACTTGATACTTCTAGACTTGGAAGAATACATTTGAGACCGAGTCAGTCACTTCTCGTGCATCAATGACCATAGGTTCTACATCATTCCTATTCAATGGAGTTGACATTGGATATGCATCACATTGCAATGGTGCATAATCATATGATGACTCATTTTCTTGATGGGCATCATCATCACTTGATGATCCATTAATATCTTCTAACACCTTCGGCACTAGTGGAATGTTGTAAACATTCCTAATCATGTACTTCTGCACCATAAACCATCTCCCATTTGCCCTTATATCTCTGATGGAGAAACACTGGGAAGCCTGGCATGCCAACACAAATTGTTCATCCTTATACCAAGTCTTGTCCATGTTGATACTGATTATATGGTTATCAACCCGTACCCCTTATCTTGGATCACCAACGTCAAACCAATCACACATGAACAAGTATACCCGACGCCAACCCATGTAGTGTAACTCCACAATATCATTAATAACATCGTAAAAGTCAAAATTATTAGTACTTTCATCTCCAGTTACCAACACCCTTGAATTTTGTGTACGTCGGCGAAATTCACGTTGTTTCGTATGGAACATTTTGCCATTTATAATGCAGGTAGCATAGGATGCAACCCACCATTTAGGCCCGCAAGCTAACGCATACAAATCAATGGTCACATCAAGTGGGTTGCTGATACGCTAGTCCTAAACCTACAACAATATTGTTGAAAAGTCATTACTTATAGTTTCTTCAACTTAATCAAAAAGGCTCGAGTTCATTTAACTAGGGAGGGAGCAAGCTAACTTACACGTTTCTTCAACCAAGTTGGAAACTTAGTTTGATGTGTTTGATCGATAAAATTTGGGCTATGCACTTCACATTTCTCATAGTGCTCTCTGCATTTGGAGAACACACAATTGTGCAACAATATGCATAAGATACGTCCTATGGAAATACAACATAAATGGGTTGTCCTTATAAAGGCATAAAAAATTAATTTTGAACTTGAGAGATAATGAATGCTTACTCTAGGTAAGGTCCAATCTCAGCGCAGTTGTTGAGGACATACCAGGTTGCTTCTGTTAGGAGTTTATCTGATAATTGAAAGTTGGAAGTTGTACCCATAAGATGAACTTTCTGGTTGAAAATTTTGAATCCATCTATATTCTCGACATCTCCACCATCAATGTTGCGGTCCGTTCGAGTAAACTTCGTCTCAATATCTTGGAGATACATTGAGCAAAAAGTCAGGCATTCGATGTGAATGTAAGCTTTGGCTATTGAGCCTTCTGGGTGGGATTTATTCTTAACATACCACTTGAACTTTCCAAGATACCTCTCAAATGGATACATCCACCTGTATTGTACTGGACCCCCCGAGTATGGCCTCACGGGGTAAGTGGACAGCTAAGTGGACCATGACATCGAAAAAATAAGGGGGAAATATCATCTCCAATTTGCATAGAATTGTGACGATATCAGTTTGGAGCTGGGATCGTCGATTAACATCCAGGGTCGGGCACACAACTCCTTGAAGAAAGTGCTTGTTTAGTCAAGGTCAAGGCAATATTAGTTCATAAGAACCCCTCAACAGCAATAGGAAGTAGTCTTTGCAGGAAAATATGATAGTCATGGCTTTTCAACCCTGAGATTTTGCAATCACGTACTGAAATACAATGCGAGATGTTCGAAGCAAATCCATCTGGGAATTTCACATCAGCCAACCATTCACAAAATTTCTTCATTTCATCACCGTGTAATGTGTACAATGCATATGGCATGGTAACACGTTCATCTTCATGCTTTAAATGTAATTCTTTTCTGAAACCCAAAATTTCCAGGTCACATCGAAAATTGATATTATCTTTAGTTTTATTAGGAATGTTCATTAAAGTGCATAATATGTTATCGAATATATTCTTTTCAATATGCATGACATCTAGATTATGTCGAAGATGCAGGTTACCCAATACGGTAGCTTGAAGAAAATGCTATACTTTGTCCAATTCAACTCTTCATCAGTGCATTTTCTCTTTCAACGAGATTTACCAAATTGCACATCCCAAGCATTAGTAGTTGAGCTAAAATATCAGCTCATTCTAAAATCTTAGGTGGTATGCGATGATCTTCTTTACCATTGAATAAATGTTTTCTCAGTCTCCACATGTGATTTGGTGGCAAGAAAGGATGATGTCCCATACAACAATATTTTCGGCCATACGTCAACCAATTGGAGTATGTGCCTTTATTGCAAGATGGACATGCCAATTTTTCCTTTGTTGACCAACCTGAAAGATTTTCATATGCTGGAAATTCGTTGATTGTCCACATTAAAGAAGCGTGCAATATGAACGTTTCCTTTATGGATGCATCATACATAGGTACTCCATGTTCCCAAAATTCAAGTAGTTCATCGACTAACGGTTGCAAGTAAACATCGATGTCATTACCTGCAGATTTTGGCCCTTGAATAATGAGGGATGTCATGAAGAATTTGTCCTTCATGCATAAACACGGCAGAAAGTTATACGGGACCAGGATTACTAGTTAAATGCTATACGGTTTAGCCATATTATTGAAGGGATTGAAACCGTCACTTGACATCCCAAGTCTTATATTGCGAGCATCCTGAGCGAACCAACTATGTTCGTCATCAAATCTATTCCAGGACTCTGAGTCTACAAGATGTCTCATACTAGCTTCATCGGTCAGTCATTGCTCTTTATGCCATCTTATATCACCTGCTATCTGTGCAGACATGAAGAGATGTTGTAATTTTGGCTTCAAAGGAAAATGCCGCAACACTTTTTTTAGGGATAAGACGTGCCCTGTGTGTATTTGGCATCCATCTTGAAGCCTTACAGATAGGATATTCATTAAGATCAACATTTTCCTTCCAGAATAAGATGCAGTCATTGGGGCATGCATGAATTTTGTGGTAATTGAAACCCAAACCCCTCTCCAATGACCTTGACTCCTCATATGAATTTGGCAATTCAACATCAGGAAAGGCAGACCACAACAGGTTAAGTAGCATATCAAAGGACTTTATTGACCACCCATCGACTGTCTTAATCTGTAACAACTTCACAATAAATGACAGTTTTGAGAATTTTGTACAGCTAGCAAAAAGTGGATGTCGAGCATCCTCTCGTAGCTAGTCGAAAGATGAACTTGGAGGGGGATCTGGTATTGATCCACCAGTTGGCAATGGATTACTATGATCTTGGGGAACATCAACGACTGTGCCTGCCCAAATGTCATCTAACATATGGTTCTTGTCATCAATATACTCGTCGGCATAATCAACAACACTATCGTCGTCATCGTCATTGAAACTCCGTGTTTCCTCCTCCCCATGAAAGATCCATTGAGTATAATTTGGATTGATCCCTTTAATGAACAAGTGAGTCTCCACATCAAATATAGGCAAGAATATCATATTACAGCATGAATTGCATGGATACTGAATGCGATCACTTCCTCGGGAATGTTTTCGTGCAAGAGTAAGGAAAGTGTTAACCCGCTCGACATATGCAGACGATCGAAGTCTATCGGTCAAGTTCATCCAGCTTTTTTCCATCTAAAATGATTGAGAAAAGCAATATATTAGTTACTCAGATAACATGCATTACTCAGATAACATGCATCAATTTAGCTATAGGGATGATGGGTAAAGAATTTAAGAAAGCTTACTGGTGACCAAAATAAGCAGCCAAGTTGAAGCCATAGGTAATGGAGCGCCAGAGAAAATGGAGAAAATGATAATAACCGAGGTTGTCATACATGCAGATCGTTGTGGAATGATGAAGGTAGTGGTGAACAGTTTATTGTATTTATACCAGGAGTCTTGAAGTGCTGTAGAATATGCAATCATGTTAAACATAGTACCATACGTGATATTTGTTGGTATAGGGCAGACTAGTGCATATAAAGATGCTAACTAAATGGTCTACCTACACAAGAGTTGGAACTATTTCGGAGGTTATGGAAACATGTAGTTGGTATAGTTGAATATTATCATGAATTGCATCATACTCATATGAACTGCACTTGTAAATGATAGCACTTGGGCAGTAATAGGGAGGCTGTGAAAAGGAAGGACGTGTCTCTCAATGTGGATGCTTGTTTAATGACGTGTTGTGTAGTGACTCTTGTATATCTAAATTTTAAATGCATTTGTTTTCATGGACGCCTTTTCCCTGCATTGACATGAATAGATAGATGCAGGAGATAGCCATAACATCAGACGAGGCTAACCAATTTTGGAGGAGTTACCGAAGCGTGATGTAATAGTTGGGGGGGGTTTTCTCTAATAACCATATGTATTCACTACAGTCCATCTAAATACAGCAATATGGTCATATACTTCAATTTCCATAAATTGCAATAGGACCTATAAATGTATGAAAAGTTACATTTTGACCCGTCGACATTACCTTGACTTCCCAAACTTACATGTTAATATACTCTAAATAGTGCTGAACTTAAAATATGAGCATCACAAAACCAACTTCAGAAAACCCAAAAAGCAATTGAAATTTCATTCTAACCATTTCACTATATGAGAATTATGCCTAAACACATGCTTGAAAACCTTACAAATCGAAACTGCCATGATGCAAACTATGAAACATATATTCATGAACAGATTTACACACCATAATACTAGTTGGCAATGTATTAACTTGAATCAAACCACAATTAACACAAACATTATCAATATTCGATAAAAATAATTAAGTCATCGTTGCATTATGTATTCCCCTTGTGTATTACAACTTAGCAATACAAAGTAAGACCAAATTAGTTCTCGGTATGCCTCTTTCCTAGAAATTAAGAAACTATGTTTTAAAAATAAGTCTTTACAAAAAAGTTACGTATGCATGTAAAAGAAGCCATGCTACAACAACTAGGCTTAGCCGAGACGAGCATAGCACAATTGAGTCAAACAAATGCGATTTGTTCCTCAAATATAAACAAAATATGAAAGGCAATATAATTGTTGTCATGGCTTTATGTATATAGTCCATACCTCAAAAGGGCCCGCGTTACCAAGATAATAAGAATACGCTTACACAGAAAGCTTGAAATCTTTGTCACCTCATCCTTTAAATTTGCCTAATTATACACACATTGTCTTTTGTTTAGTAAACAGCTAAGTGTAAGAAATAATCAAAAAGGGAAAAAAATTTCATGATATATTTCGCAAAATCTAATTTTAATGCCACAAACATGTATATAGAGACCAATATTAAAGATAAGAAAGAGAACAATAATCAGTTCAGATATGCTTGTCCAACCAGCATATGGTAAGAGATTTTGCTGAGATTCTTAAGAGAGTTTTATAGTTTAATTATGGACTGTAATTTTTCTTTCAATAGGAAGTAGGAACTTGTCACTAAATATGAGGATTTTATAATACGTCTTAAGTAACCCTATTAGACAAAATATTTCTAGTTAAATTCCATGCGATAAACTTCACAAAGAAAAGATGATTCCACGATATTGTTAATTTTTAGTTCATAAACTTCCATGGTAAGTTAAAGGTTGGTTACCCAAAACATGAAAAATATAATATTTGGGTTCAATGTATATATGACAGATTCTCAAGGGGTTAAGATGGTGGCCAAGAAAGGCTAGTTCTTTAAGCCCAAGAACCATGAGGCTGGTTCTTTTTTTTTTTTAAATAGACTTCATTCCATCCAAAGAAACTGAAGTTACAACTGTGACTAATCAATACAGGAAAAGACCCAGATTACTAGCCAAACTGCTCAACTGTGAGGGGCTTCCCCGCCCATAAATTTTTTTATGGCGGACATTGTCTTAACTTCTATATACTCTTTCTTGACAAGAGTCAGTGAGAAAGCGCTCTGTTAAAAAACAAAACTAAAACGTCATCTCTTCCGAAAAAGAGAGGACCTACCACGCTCCACTCTCCCAATGAGGAGGAGTACAAACACTCACCTTCCTCCAATGGAGGAGTGAGACAGCCACCCACCTTCCTCCAAAAGAAGAGTGAGACTACTGCTATGGACCTCAAGTCCAATAGCCTATTTCTATTTATTTATAAAAAGAAACAGAGAACCTAAAAAATAGAAAACAAGAACTAGACCAAAACAAAACAAAAGGGCCCAGCCCAAACAAGGCATATGGGCCCAGTCTTAACACATGGGCCCATTAAACAACAAAGCCCATGGACCAAACAGAACACAAGCGGGAGCTAGGGAAACTTTATTAGGATTTGGTCGATGCCCAATAATTCACATGGTTTAATGCATCTTTATGTACTTTGGTGAGTGAAATTCCCGCAAATATTTTAGTGGTATCGGACCATTAATTTGAAGTCTAATCTTCTACTTATTTGAAGCTAACCTCAAATTACCACTTGTTATCATTCTAAACTAGGGTTTGATATCACATTAACACACGTGTTGAAGCCACACATTTCCAATGATTCAAAAAGACAAAAGGCAAACTAAACTTCGATGATTTAATGTATTATATAAGTCATACATTAAATATTAGATTGGCATACAATCATAGTCCTAAATGAGGATCACATAAATTATATATATATATAATGAATACAAAAATCATCCTTTGTATTCATTTTAGGTCCATATATATACATACTAAAACAATCAAAAGTTCTTGGATGAAAACGGCGCCCTAGCTATTATTCATGAACTACATGATCACATGTAGGCAAGTTAATTTGATCAGTACTGCTTTATATAGCAGCAATGTTAATGCAACTAAAGCTAGCAAAACAAAAAAAGACAAGATCAACATGATGAGCTAGCATATGTTTAACATATTCATTGATGGAGAATCAAGATATATTTAATGTATTTTGGTAATTTCTGCTAGCTTTAAATTCCAAAATTACTTATAAATGAAATTGATACTAGACCCTAAACTAATACAAACCCAGAGCATATAAGAGATCAAGTATCAGAATCAAGTCTAGCTAGCTAATCTACCCCTGATGTGTTCTACAACAAATTAAAATAATATTGGGTGTTAGAAACACTGAGGATTTTAATTTTGCTTTATTAGGTCAACATATCTAGTTGTGTTTTCAGCTTAAGAATAAAAAGTAACACAGAAAGTAAAACAAAATAAAAAGGTTAATGTAAGCACCCGATCTTCCTCCCAGTTAGCAAAGTATCAAGCAAAGAATTTCTTTGGTAGACATGGATCATAGAGAATCTTGGACAGAGATAGATACATGAAAATGTAAATGCTATAGGATCTACTCTATGTATTTATCTTTCTTATCTTTCTCTCATCACTGCAAGTCCTAGTCTTTTGACAGTAGAGGATCCAAATTAATTCTACTTGATATCTAGCTAAAGGAGCTGTCATCTAACCTTTGAGCATGTAATTTGGAAGAACTAAGACACAGTTTCCTCCATTTCCTCTTCTATGTTTGTGGAGAAATTATCAGCTTTTAGTTTGTCAAGTCAAACCTTGCAAGTAAAGGGCACCTTATATATATAATTATCATCTCACATGTTGAAATCACGTTAATTAGATCCATATATATATGTTGAAAGAACTAAAAATAAAAGCCATTATTTACAAACTTAATTGTCAAAATCCATGGCTTTTCATATCCAAAACTCAGGGATCAGATTACACATGCATGCCAAGCCATGATTGATACAACAAGCTTAGTCAAAAGTATCGACTTTCACCAAATATTCATTCAACAGTACTGGTTTTATTTTTATTTTTAAATGAAACCAGCAAATATGTTTCTTGGAAGTCGATAATTCCCCTTAAATGTAAATTTATTAAAACAATGAAATGTTCTTTTTCTTCCTTGCAATCTCATGAGACAATATTTTGTCTTCTACATGCATGTAATGATGCCTACTTCAATGACACATGAATTAAAATGACCATAGGTTATTGTCATGAATAGTATCTCAAATTCCATCTAATGTTAATAATGATGAAATCAGTATGTATACATGGTCGTTAGAACTTAGAATGACCAAATATCTCTTTCTAGTCCTATATATATGTTGACGATAACAACATGGTGCTTAATATCTTGTAAGTAGCATGTGCTAAACCAACAATTTTCTAGCCTGATTAATTATATATTAGTACAAAGTTTTGTCATCTCCTGTTAATTCTATCTCCTTTATCACACAAGTAGTTTCTCCTCTCTCTATCACAAACATGATACGTTGAATATGAAACATAAAATAGATGTTTTGTTTCTAAAATCTAATAAAATATCTCACTTAAGGGCCAACTTTAGATTTTCATGCCTAAAAGCATTCACATTGGAATAAGCAAACATTTTAAGCATATTAGTTTTACCTAATATACACTTTCTTCCAATTTTTCTAGGCTAGTCAAAACCTAACTTAATATTGGATAATTAGTCATCTAATTAGGGATTTCAAGCAAAAATCAGTCAATCAGAGGACACACAAATTAAAACTATCACCCAAAGATTATGAACATCAAATACCCACATCAACACGTAGCCAAAATGCAGATATAAAAAAAAGTGGTGCAAGAAAGGAGATGCTTTTAGATTCAAACATCTATCAATAGTCTACAAAAAAAAAGACACCATTTTTGTAAAGTAACGAGCGCGGATGAAAGGGGAGAGAGAGAGACCAATTTCGATTGCAGAGATACCTGTGGTGATGGAGGTATACCCCAGTCGCTCGACAATGTCAGCCTCTGATACAAAAACAAATCGGTGTGAAAATCACTCCAATAGTAATGATGGAGGAACAGAGCTCGTATGGGGAGGAAACGATGACCGTAGCTTCCGCGGAAGGAAAATGAAGTGGAGGAGAATCTAGGGTTTGGGACATAGTCGACAAAGGAGGTTTATTTCCATCTATGTGTATCAAGTGGGTCACCTAGGCATTAAAGGTAGGAGAAATGGGCAAGAACGTCGAAGTGGAGAAGGGGGTACTCCGGAACAGACTAGGGTGTGATTTCGGGGGGAAAAATAAAAGCTTTTGCGTGATTTGGCGGCCATACCCAATAGCAACGATATTACACCGCTGCAATAAATTTTTTCTTATTGCAAGGCATATTTTTGCTGCTATGAAGAAAAAAATCGTTGCAAAAAACAAACTTAAGCCGCCTCCGGCATTAAATCGTATATCGATGTGAAAACATTGAAAGGAGTTATATTTCATTGCAAAAAGTGACCTATTGTAGCGATTTTAATTGCAACAAAATAAAAATCGCTGCAAAATGCCAAATTTCTTGTAGTGAATGTTAGAATGACTAGCAGCTCTTAACATAAATAGAAAATTTTCACTACTTTATCGCTGCAAAAAACAAAGTTAAGGGGCCACTGGCTTTAAATCGTATATCAATGTGAAAACGTTGCAAGGAGTTATATTTCGTAGCAAAAAGTTACCTATTGTTGTGATTTTAATTTGACCCAAAATAAAAATCACTGCAGAAGGCCAGATTTCTTGTAATGATAGATCCTCAACAAATAATATCAATCCCCGAGTGAGACATCATTTACAAACAATAACTTTAACTTCATTGCAAAGCAACATACACATAACTTTAACCAACAGCTTGTATTACCATCAACAAAGCATATTGTACACATAAAATGCTTGCATATAGATTTAGGAGATATACGATATTCAGGCCTGTATATGCATATGGAGGCAAATTTTAGATAAAACCTCAAAAACAAAATAGTCAGCAAGCATTCTACTCAATTTGAGGTCAATAGATAGAGGAGCAGCCATCCATTAGTTTCTAAACAACACAAATGACATGTGGTCACAGCCGATGCATCTTATAAGTAAACATAAAGTTGTGCCCAACATATCGAACAAGGTACTGTAACAAGGAGAAACCATCAATTAAAAAAATAAAAATAAAATAAAAAAAGATATGAGATGCACAACTTCTAGAGGTTTGACCATGTTTTGAGGGTAAAACATGAAGAATTCAATGCATTCAAATGCAGAAGCAATCAAAGACAAGTAGAAAACGGTTTCTTCCCAAAATTTCTTTCTCAATAAGGAGGCAAGCGAGGAAATGTTGGTACTAGATCAGCCACCGTATTCACCATTTTGATAAGGTGAGTTATAAATTAGGAAGTTGCATATGGGCTTTATATAATAAACTTAAATTAATATAGATAAGTGAACTAGGACTTAGACAATTTCACTCAAACTGCAATCCCAATAGATCAGAGGAACTTTGAGATAAATTGCATAGTTGCAGCTTAATTCTCATTGATCAGTCCATGTACAAAAAGTAAGATTGTAGGATAATGTTTGATTTCCTTTAAAAAAAATACAGTTTTATTTACAGCAGAATAAAATTCTTGATCGTGTTTCGCCTATCAGTAGCAACACTTTTCTTATGATTTTTCTTCTCCTTTTCTGATACCAAGGAGAATAAGCAGGAAAGATTTTCCAGAATCTAAGAGAAATCAAGATATACAAGCAGCCTAAGATAACTTTGAAAACAAAATAAGAGGATCAAACACATAAAGGATAAAAAATATAAATGGCATCAATCCATAACACACCTACTCAGCTTAATGTAGTCCTTATAATATAACAGTCTAACTTTTAACGTTGAAATTGTTGTAATAAAAAATTTCTTGTTTCCACAGCTAACTTTTTTTTATCCTGCCTATTTAAAGAAGCCACAATGATATAACCATGCTCTTCATCCATCTTTCTTTCACTCTTACAAAGAGCAAAATATTAATGACATAGCCGTCTTAATAAGAAGATATTAAAAGAAGTAATAGTTGCTTAAAATTTTTGCTCTATAACCATTATATTAATAGGCATAGCCAAGTACACATGGCGTATACAAGAGCACTATAATATAACAATTTTTAGTATAATCCCGGCAAAAAAATTCTTGAAAAATTGAAGGCTATTTAGAGTTTATATAGACATACAAACACAAAAAAGCTTGTCTAGAAAATTGGTGAGACCTATGAGGAATGCTTACTTGGGCAGATGAATGGCACATGTTATCAAACAGCTCCCCTAAAAGTTTATAATGGAGCTGTAACTCAGTCGCTGGCATTTTATGAAGGGATATTTCTATAAGTGCAGCTGACGGAAAAGCATAGTGGTTGGCTACTACAGTTGTAGTTGCTGTTGATGGTAAAGGATTCGCCAAACAGTCTAGGATTCTTTGCCTCAAAAGAGGAACTCTTGTTCCATATTTTCCTTTTCCTGTAACTACATAACGAATACAAGCTGCCCACTCGGGTACCGATTCCACTGATTGGGCTAAAACAATATTATGAAACTAGACCATCAACCAGCTGTCCCATGCTTCTAAAAGAACGTTAATATAAGAATGCAACACCCCAGCCAATGCTTCAGCAGCAACACATTGCTTAGACCTCTCCTTGGCATTTGCAAACTCCTCCAATGTACCTCTTAGTGCCAATAAAACAGTAATGCCACATTCTTGTATCAGCCGCTTAAAAATCCAGGCAAAATTAGAGTAGAAGGTATCAGTTCCTAATAAAGAAATCCAGCTAGGAGTACGTGGCCATGCAGCAAAAAAATTGAAATAAAATAGGGTGATTGATTTGTCTGCTAGGCTCTGACAAGCTGAATTCCCATGATTTCCTCTAGAATATGTGCTCTCAGTATCAGTAATTATGTGAACATGGGAAAGACTATTTAACATCTCATTGAAGAAACCCTCTTCCTAAAAAATACTAGTTAAAGCTCCATGTAGGGATGATTTTGTACTTACTAGTAATTAAAGTTTAAATTTTCGACTTCCAATGAGAAATAATTCTAGACATATTATGGGGATTTTCTAGAATTGATCACACATAACAAGGTATATTCACTTTTCTTTTTCCTATTTCTATCTAATAGTCATTGTCAAATTACAACTCTAACAGGCCATGGAGATGATGAAGTTCACAACAAGCACGCCTTTTTAATCAAGAGCCTCTGTATTAGCAGCATAAGATTCAACCAAATGCACTAGAACAATGTACACCTATCTTCAAAACGTATTGTGAGGTCGTACATCACAATCTGAAAAATTGAAAAATCCCCAAAGGCATTCACAAACTAAAAAATCCATTTAAGCACACAAGAATTTGATTCAACATTTAAGAAAACACAACCAAATGATGCCTTACCTTCATTTTACAACTACAGGGATCTAAATAATTTAAGCAATTGTCATAGATTAGTGTATCTAGTTTACCTTTAGATTATAGAGCTCGAGCAAGCACTTTGTCTGCAGGTTCTCACCTCTATTTGAAGGCAATGCCGATTTGAAAAAACTAACACATAAGCGATCTATTCTAAAAGATTGACTATATATAAGTTATAATCCGGAAAAGGTATTTTAAAAAAATACAAAGCAGAACAACTTATTGTGTGGAGATCTCATAGCAGATAGTCTATGAACGCTTTATATATAATCAGTTTGTAATTAAGTTCCTCATGAACATGGTATTGGGAATTTAGGAGAGAATTAAGGCGATTTATGTAATCCAAAGAACCCATTGAAATTCTTGAATATGATATTAGAACAACTAGCATGACTACTAACTTCTATATATATATAAATATATATTCACATTGCTTCAGTACTCCATGGGTTTAATGTAATAATTCATTGATGAATTTGTTTGACTTTTGTGTCTCCTGATCTCTAATATATAATATACATTGTTTTCTATGATTGACGTTTAGAAAGAAAATAAAAAATAGGAAAGAAAATGAAACCGACATTGACTTTTAATATATTGCCATTTGCTTTGAAATTCTGGCAATCTTTGACCTTGAAAATGAAATTGAGATTATAATTAGAAATTATAAATAAATATATCATTTTTTGAAGTTATAAACGATTGTACATCTCGTTGTAAATTATGAGTCTGCAGTAATAGTAGTGACATTTGTTAACTGCGAAATTAGGAAAGAAACTTGATATTGCTGCAGATCACAGCCACAATACTGAGAGTCATGAAGCCAGAAATAAGGAAAATAATAAGGAAAATGATATAATGAAAACTATATTACAATTGGTTTACAATTGAGTATTAAATAATTATTTTTTATTGTACTTTAAACCGTTGCTAGGACAACCATTTTGAATTAAAGCAAAAAGAAATAAATTTTTAATATAAAGTTGTACATAAATTGTACAATAGTCGGTGGTGAATCATTACTCATTAGAAGTTGGGAGAGAGAAGATCACAAAATAATCTTGGTATATTATGACAACCCATCATCCCAAGGATTCCTTTAAAATTTGTGGCCTTAAAGTCAGTCAACTAATGAAGCCCATCGAAATTTCCTTCAAAAGTTCCAGGGTAGAACTTCATTTCCTACCTCCTTAATTTTAATTTGTTATTAAATAAGGAAAAATTAAATACCAATTTATATGTGTGTGTGTGTGTTCACTACAAAAAAAGTTAGCATTTGCGGCTGTAAACATTTCCGACGAGTAAAATTCTGCCGGAAATATACCATTTTCATTTTTCTCTAATTATTTTCTATCCATTGTCAAGTACCGCCGGAACAAGTATTTTTTGCGGCGTTTTATGTCGCGGTAAGAAGTTGCGCAGCAATAAGTTATTTATTGTGGCAAGAGAATGCTAAATTACGGCGACCTATATACTGTCGCAACAAGTCTTTTAATAAGTTAAATGGTGGGAAAACTCCTAATTGATACCCGCCAGTTTTTTCCCTAATCCTTTACCGATAGTGAGACTCAGTTCTCTCCGTTGTCTCTCTGCTGTGTGCCGGTTGCATACGTTGTCGATTCAGCTGTTGTGCCCTCTCGACGCCGGTGAGTCTCTCTCATGTTTCTCTTACTCTCCGAGCTGTCTCAATCGATGTTTCTCTCTTGGTACTTAGGGCTTTGTTGGTTTGTTACTTTTGAAATGGCAAAATATGCTGTCAAAGCACTTCTAATTTCTGAAATTGTATAGCCTCTTAATTGTAATGCATTTTTGTATAATATATACAATACAATCGTATTGCCTCTTGGTTGTTTTTCTCTCAATATTGTCTATTTTTGGCTTTGTTGTTGTTTTCCAAATCAAGGCCCCGCACTTATTTATCTTCTCAGTTTAGGTATGTATGCCCTAACTTGTACCCCAAATTAAGCCATGTAGATTTGTAGTGTGATACTATCGAGGTTTCATTCCCTTTTCTGTTATCAATGTAATGCATTTTGCTCATAGAAGTTCCTTAATTTCCTCTTTTGTACATGTAATAAATGAGGCCTATGGTGTCTCTTTAGTCCATACATTCAGTAATAAAATCTCTTGTATGCATTTTATCAAACACCTTAATAAGTATTAATGTCCATATATAACATGAACCATAGAATCTTTTTCCCCGTTTTCAATGAAGAGTGGGCGCACGTACCATTAATCATTCCATTTCTCTTGGCATAATTATAAATATGTTTGAAATTTTAGAAAGTTTAATATAACTAACAAATATTTGAAATAGCAAACAGTAGGCAACCGATCGAGCATATGTTCCTTTTTTATAATATGTTTCTCTCAGAACATGATCATTTTAGGGGTTATAATTTTGGATCAAAATCTGGGTGTCATCATCAAAACTTTATCAATATTGTGTATACAATAATGTTGCTAAAATTTACAACATTGGGATTTTGTTGTGATTTTTAGTTTATGATCATTTGATGGTGTTAGTCAGCCTATCATACTGGAAATAAACCATTTATTTCATATAGTTTATTCACAATGGATATAGAACACTTGATTCCTTTAGTTTCTATGCATGCAGGAAAACCTTGAAAGCTAGCATATATGTAGGTTGTGCTGTATACCGTCTGTATGATTAAAACATATGCCATGGACTGATAGCTTAATGGCATCTAGGTGTTAGTTGTGTATATTTTTATATACAGTACATGATTCCGTCCACTGGATTACATGCATACGCATGCGCGTTAATGATTGGATCATGATTTATTGAGAGTTATAATTCTCAAAACGACATAAAGGAATTCGAAGGCACTACCAAGGAAATAACCTCAACCAATTGCTGATGTACTTTAGAGATCAACAGGGTCAAAATGTAGAAAAGATGGTACAAAAAGAAATTTGAAAGCATATTGCATTTCTGGCTGTTAATAAGTATTATTGTGTTTTAATCAAGGAATACGAGTGCTACGTTTGAAAGCATAAGCATATTACATAATCAAGTGCTACGTTTTTGTATACTTTTGATTTCAAGAACTTTTATTTAATACATGAAGGATTTGGACTTTTAAGGTCATTTAGCCAGAGGTCAATTTAATTTAGGGTTCATAATTTTCTACAGTACCATTGATAGCATATTGCATTGCTAGTCATTAATAATTTTTTTTTAAAAAACCAAAGGTTCAAAAGTCACTTTTTTCTCTTAATAATTTATTGGCCCCCACGGTATTTGAAGGCTTTCTAAGTGACCTTAGCTTTGTGTTTGGGAACTCATGCTTACTGAAGTATAAGATGTCTTCTTGTGTTTATGAAATCTTGTTGTATGTTGCCGCGGCTTAACTGAATTATCCCATCTTTAATTATCCCATCAAAACGACATAAAGGAATTCGAAGGCACTACCAAGGAAATAACCTCAACCAATTGCTGATGTACTTTAGAGATCAACAGGGTCAAAATGTAGAAAAGATGGTACAAAAAGAAATTTGAAAGCATATTGCATTTCTGGCTGTTAATAAGTATTTTTGTGTTTTAATCAAGGAATACGAGTGCTACGTTTGAAAGCATAAGCATATTACATAATCAAGTGCTACGTTTTGTATAATTTTGATTTCAAGAACTTTTATTTAATACATGAAGGATTTGGAATTTTAAGGTCATTTAGCCAGAGGTCAATTTAATTTAGGGTTCATAATTTTCTACAGTACCATTGATAGCATATTGCATTGCTAGTCATTAAAAATTGTTTTTTTAAAACCAAAGGTTCAAAAGTCACTTTTTTCTCTTAATAATTTATTGGCCCCCATGGTATTTGAAGGCTTTCTAAGTGACCTTAGCTTTGTGTTTGGGAACTCATGCTTACTGAAGTATAAGATGTCTTCTTGTGTTTATGAAATCTTGTTGTATGTTGCCGCAGCTTAACTGAATTATCCCATCTTTAACTCTTTCGGCTGGTCCTAGGTGATTCCTCAAAACTCAGGATCAGTTTGGTTTTCAGGTTCTTCTGAGTTTAAAGTGGTTTGGCTTTTCTTGTGTATCTAGCTTTCCATTATTCTGGCATAGTGCTTATATAGTCTCTATTTTTCAAACATAGAAGATGGTCTACAGTAGAGATATTGCCGAGATACCTGAAACTGAAGACACTTGACTTGCCTCCTAAATGAACAAAAAAAGGGGAAAAAATTCCTTCTATGAAAAAATAAAAAGAGATCAAAAGAAGAAAAGAAGAAGCTTCATAAGGATCAACCTCCAACTAATTCATGCGAAAAGTTACAAAGTCAATTGGAGTTAGGCTTCATTTTTTAGAACTAGATTGTATGTTTTTATTACCAATCTCTTAAATTTAGTTGGCAGGCTTCATCTACTTAAATTGTTCATTCAGTATAATAAATGCTTTTACAACCTTGATGTAATGCACATTGAGAAGAACATATGTGACAACATATTAGGAATTTTGATGAATATCGCTAGGAAAACTAAAGATCATGTCAATGCACGTCATGACTTTTCCAATCTTAATATAAGAAAAAAGTTACACTTGATCCAGGATGGACAACGCGTGAGTATGCCACATGCATGTTACACCTTGTATGGAGTTGAGAGGGCAGGTTTTTTTAAATGGTTGAATGATGTCAAATTCCCAAATGGCTTCGCTTCTAATATTGCGAGATGTGTGAGTGTTGTCGATTGTAAAATCTCTGGCATGAAAAGTCACGATTGTCATATTTTTATGCAAAGATTACTACATGTTGCAATTTGTGGATACTTACGACAAGATATACGATTAGCATTGACTGAGATGAGCACATATTTCAAAGAACTTTGTGCAAGAACTATCAAGGTTAATGTCTTAGAATGGCCTCGGTCTTATATAGCCGTCATTTTGTGCAAGCTAGAGATGATATTTCCACCTACATTCTTTGATGTAATGGTCCACTTAGCTTATCATTTGCCACATGAAGTGTTGCTTGCAGGGCCAGTTCAATATAGGTGGATGTACCATTTCAAACTATATCTTAGAAAATTTAAGAGATACGTTAAGAATAAGACCCGTCCAGAAGGTTTAATTGTGGAGGCCTGTATCCATGTAGAATGTTTGAATTTTTGTTCCATGTACCTCCATGATGCCGAGTCTAGATTCAATCCTCAAGAACGGAACTTTGATGGAGGAGAAGATGGTGTAGGAGAAGGACTAAGTATTTTTAGACAGAAGGTGAGGCCCATGGGTTGCGCATCACGTCATTGACTAGACGATGACCTATTTCTAAAAGTAAAATGGTACGTGCTTAATAATTGCAGAGAGATTGGACAATACCAGAAGTAGTACGTTCAACTAGACATTGACATTATTGTTTTCTTTTGTTGAATTACTTAAATAGATTGTATATATCATATTTAATCACCAATGATGGTCTGTTGTCCAGTGAGCACTACATGCATGTCAGTGAAGAGTACCCTGATAATGTCGACAGCTTGCACGCGACAAATTTTCCAAATTGGTTCAAGTCACACGTATGTATTTTACTGTTACATACCTTGTTGAGTTTTGGCTTGATTTCCTGCTGAAAATGTATGTTTTGGGGCTTGGCTTGACTGTTGCTTGACCCTGACTTGACGCTGGCTCGACTGTGGCTCGACCCTGGCTCAAGCTAAGGTTGGCTCGACCCTCCGCTCGAGCGAACTCATCCAGAGAGTTCCGCTCGAGCGAACTCTTCTAGAGAGTTTCGCTCGACTCCGCTCGACTGTCCGCTCGAGCGAATTCTTCCCGAGAGTTCCGCTCGACCTCCGCTTGACTGTCCGCTCGAGCGAATAATGCAACCCTAACGTGCGCTCGACAGTTCGCTCGACGTCCGCTCGAGCGAATGTTCTGAATCAGCGCCTCAGCTATAAATACATCATTTTCTCTTCATTTTGAAGAGCCCTTCAACAGCCAACTTAGAGAGAGTTTTGAGAATCCTTTTGTATACAATCCTAAGAGTCCATTGGGTGTATTGGAGCTTTAGGATTAAGGATTTTTTGTGTTCAATACTCTTGTACTCCATCTTTTGTTCATAGTGAATTTGTTGAAACCGACCCCGATAGTGGACGTAGGCTCACATTGAGCTGAACCACTTAAATCTTGGTGTTCTTTGTGTGCTTGCTGTTTTTTATTTGTTGCTTCCGCTATTATTTACTTCAACTTAGCCTTTGTTTATTCGGTCCATTCCCAACAAACTGGTATCAGAGCGTTAAGCTCTTTGCAAAATCTTGAGGAATGGCTATGGCAAAGTTTGAAGTGGAGAAATTCGACCGTCAAAACAGCTTTAGCTTATGGCGCATCAAGATGAAGGCTTTGTTGCGACAACAAGGTTTGTCGAAAGTTTTGGAAGGGAAGGTATCCGAGGATTCTCTTGCACCGTCAAGAGAAGAAGATGAGAAGGCACATAGTGTCATTTTGTTGTCACTATCAGATGGAATTTTGAGGGAGGTTGCTGATGAGGAGACCGCTTCCGGTCTTTGGTCCAAGCTTGAGAGCTTGTATATGAAGAAGTCGCTCACCAACCGTTTGTATTTGAAGCAGCGACTATACACTCTCAAGATGAGGGAAGGTACTTCTATTTCCGATCATCTAGATGAATTTAATAAAACTATTATGGATCTAAGGAATATTGATATTAAGCTTGATGATGAGGATCAAGCATTAATTTTGTTGTGTTCGTTGCCGGTATCATTTGAAAGTTTTGTGAACTCAATGTTGTATGGTAGAGATACCATCTCCTTGGTAGATGTAAAATCTGCTTTGAACTCTAAGGAGTTGAGAACAAAATTGGGCGTACAAGGCACGAACAATCAAGCCAATGGTTTGTTTGTGAAATATTCCTCTGGTGGTAGATCTAATGGAAGAGGTTCGGATTATGGTGGGAGTAATTCCAGTAGTAGCTCTAAATTTAACAAGAAAAATGTTAAATGTCACTACTGTCATAGATTTGGTCATTACAAGAATGAGTGTCCCAGATTGAAGGAGGAAAGTAAAAGTTCCTCCAATGTTGTTAGCGTTGAACAGTCTAACAACTCTGATATTGTCCTAGCAGTCAGCGGCTCTAGTGGTCACTTTGGTAACAAGTGGGTCATGGATTCAGCTTGTACATTCCATATGTGTTCCAGGATAGATTGGTTCACTACCTATGAATCAATCAACGGTGATTCCGTTTTGGTTGGAAATGATATGGCTTGTGATATTGTTGGGATTGGTTCAGTTGAGATTAAGATGTATGATGGAACCGTTAGAACTTTGTCTAACGTTCGGCATATTCCATCTTTGAAGAAAAATCTTATATCTTTGGGCACTCTTGACTCCTTTGGTTACCAGTATTCAGCTGGAGGTGGAGTCATTCGAGTCTACAAGGGCTCTTCGGTGGTAATGACAGGGAAGAAGACAGATGGTCTTTATTTTCTTCAGGGCAGTACAGTGATTGGTGGAGCATCTTCAGAGGTTCCAGACTCAGGTATTACTCATTTATGGCGCATGTGATTGTGCCATATTGGTGAATGAGTATGGTCATGTATGAGTAGGCAATTTTTGCTTTGTGTTTGTACTCATATTTGTTGATGACCATTTGAGGAAGAATCTGGATTTGTTTATCTCTGTTTTGTGATGTGTTTGATGTGTTCAAGCATTTGTGAAGGCTAGTGATCTACAGACAAGAAGGTAGAGCGTTGTTCATACCATACAGTTGGGTCCACTCCACAGAAATGGAGTAGTTGAATGGAATGAGACGGACTCTTGTGTGAGAGCCCGTAGTATGCTTTTGGATTTGCCAGGCTTGTCTACAGATTTGGGTGAAGCGGTCGACACAGCTTGCTATTGGGTGAACCTTCTCTTCTTTACAATTTGTTTTTCAGTTGTTGTTTCCACAGGAAAGGAGAGCATGGTTATAGCAAGAAGGTGGAGTTGCTGGGAGAGCTTCACAACAGAGTGCAGGTGGTACTCTAGATCATGCTATTGAAATTAAGTATGATTTTGATTTTGGCATTGGCGTACAGTGAGAGCAAGTCTACAGTTTCATCTGGTAGATAGAGGAGACAGTTTAGTCACCTTTGGGATATGCTCATGCAGACTTTGAGGTGTTCTTACTTTGGCAGAGAATATTTGTTGTTAGCCTTCGTGTGTATTCAGAAGCCGTTGTTCAAGTAAGCAGTCTGTTCAGTGGTGCGTTGCCTTTTGTGTGAAGAGGTTGATTCTTCATTAGGACCAAGCTTGTGATTTGGTCAAATTGTCTATGGTGTTGAAGACTTTTGGGTGGAAATTGAGTTCTTCAAGGATAGACGTTGTGTTCGGGTTTGGTGATTCCCCTTTGGTGATTTGTTGGTGGGAATCGATTCTTTGGTTAAAGGTTTTTTGTTAAGGCTTGACGGAATTCAAGCCAAGGTGGAGATTTGTTGAGTTTTGGCTTGATTTCCTGCTGAAAATGTATGTTTTGGGGCTTGGCTTGACTGTTGCTTGACCCTGGCTTGACGCTGGCTCGACTGTGGCTCGACCCTGGCTCAAGCTAAGGTTGGCTCGACCCTCCGCTCGACAGTCCGCTCGAGCGAACTCATCCAGAGAGTTCCGCTCGACAGTCCGCTCGAGCGAACTCTTCCAGAGAGTTTCGCTCGACTCCGCTCGACTGTCCGCTCGAGCGAATTCTTCCCGAGAGTTCCGCTCGACCTCCGCTCGACTGTCCGCTCGAGCGAATAATGCAACCCTAACGTGCGCTCGACAGTTCGCTCGACGTCCGCTCGAGCGAATGTTCTGAATCAGCGCCTCAGCTATAAATACATCATTTTCTCTTCATTTTGAAGAGCCCTTCAGCAGCCAACTTAGAGAGAGTTTTGAGAATCCTTTTGTATACAATCCTAAGAGTCCATTGGGTGTATTGGAGCTTTAGGATTAAGGATTTTTTGTGTTCAATACTCTTGTACTCCATCTTTTGTTCATAGTGAATTTGTTGAAACCGACCCCGATAGTGGACGTAGGCTCACATTGAGCTGAACCACTTAAATCTTGGTGTTCTTTGTGTGCTTGCTGTTTTTTATTTGTTGCTTCCGCTATTATTTACTTCAACTTAGCCTTTGTTTATTCGGTCCATTCCCAACATACCTCATTCACACCTTGTGGTTATACAGCTTTACAACAAATAAATGTTTTGGTTAATGCAACTGTGACAGATTGAAAATCTGCGTGTTAACAATCCTGGTGATGTTTCGGATGATCTATATGCACTTGCATGTGGTCCTAACCCTTGGGTTGCGTCCTATTCTGGTTGCATCATGAATGGCATACGATTTCACATGAGGCAACGTGAAGCACATCGTAGGACCCAAAATTCAGGTTTCCTGGTTATTAGTGAACTAGATGCTCAAAGTGTTGACTTCTATGGTGTTCTAACAGACATCTTGGAAGTTTGCTACATGGGATGGCACCGTGTGTACTTATTCAGATGTGACTGGTTTGACATCTCTGATTCCAAACGAGGGATACATGTGGGCGATCATCTTACTAGTGTGAATATGTCTCTGACATTTTATAAGGATGAGCCATTTGTTTTGGCGTGCCAAGCTTCACAAGTGTTCTACTTAAAAAATCGTATGATCCCTGGTAATTAGTATGCAATACAAAAGGTTGTCAATAGAAATGTATATGATCTTCCCCTCAGAAATTTGATTGAAGAAGATACTTACAATGCTAGCGACGTGGAGGTGTACCAAGAGGATGATTCTTTTGAAGAATACATATCAGTCCATGCTGATGACAATGGGCTAGTTAACCCCATGCACAGGCTTGATGTTGAGCCCACTCAGATTGATGCATCGTTAGTAATGGAAGCTGATAATCACAACCTTGATGTCAGAACGTTTATCAACGATGATAGCAGTGAATCTAGTTCCCCTTACACCACCGAACACGAGGGAAGCACGGAAGAAGATAGTCTCTCGACAGACTAAGAGGCGAACTAGATGTTCATTTTTTCTCAAAGATAATGTTGAGCTTTAACTAAATGTACAATTTTTTCTCAAAGATAATGTCGAACCATTCATTCTTTTTCTATTGATTATTGTCATTTTCTACATCACCCGTTAATTGCTTTAGTACTCTATATGGTTTGGATGTATAGCCACAAATATTTCCATGCAGGTCAATGCATAACATGCCTTTAACTGGAAGAGGCAGAGGTCGATCACGTGGTGTATGCTATGGTCGAGGGAGATCTTCCTGCGAACCAAGCGTTAAAGGTAGAGCACTCATTGCTACATTGAATCTTAGAGGTGATGGCATGTCAACCTCAGATGACTCAACCGTGCCAACAGATGTCGTCCCAAGCACCGAACCGCAAGAGCAGGGGGTTGAGGTGGACTCAACTATATCGAAAAATGGTAATGGTTTGCTGTTTGTATTTATTTCAAATTTGATTATTCTAACCAGCCTCTTTAATATGTGGTTGAATGTGTGGACAATATAATAAAAGTTGAAGAGAGATTAGTACCGCCTACTCAAAAATGTGGACGAGGAGCTGCAAAGAACCTCAAGTTTGACAAGATTCGAAAGTTTGGGCCGATAGCGCTAACCATAAAGGATGGTGAGATATCACCATGTTGTGAAAATTGTACAAGATTTACAAGTAGGCATACATGGTTGGTGAAGCACCATGTCGACCTGAGTCACCTGAGCTAGCATGATTTACCAGATAATGAGAAGGAAGAGTTGATTACTCGTGTCCGGGTAATATAACATAAACTCATACTAGTACATGTTCCAGTTTATTTTTAGTTATTATTTGTGTTACTAGATAATTAATGTGTTTGTTGTTTGTCTCTAGGCCGACTTCGTCCTTGACTGGACAAAGAAGAATCACCGCAATACAGTAACGAAGACACTTAGGAAGAGGTTCAATCATATTCGGTATGATCTTCACAAAATATACAAGAGTTACAAGACAAATGAAGAAGCTCTTGCGAATGTGTCAGAGTTAGTGACACCAACTACTTGGGTGAAGTTAAGCGCTCGATGGTCAAGCGCGGAATTTAGGGTAAGTCTAATCGATGTTGATTGTGCTATTTTTTATATGTTTATGATCTAGTTGTGTTAATACAAGTCTGTGAGTTGTAGATGATATATGAGAAAAATAAAAGTAATAGAGCGAAGCAACAAACAAACCACAAGGCTGGACGAACCTCCTTCGTAAGACTAATGCAAATGAGGGTACGAATTTTATTCAGATTTGTACATGCAAATGTAGGAAGTAACATATTATTTGTTGATTTTAACCGAAAAATGGTATTAATCCCTGCTTGTATTCGTAGTTTGAGAGTGATGAGCACCTTATTGATTTCTATAAAGAGGTGAGGTGGTGTAAGAAGAAGGGTAAATTTGTGACTCCAGCGACGGAAGAGAAACATGCGAGTGACTTTGAATGAATCCGTGTGTACATATTATTTACCTTGTAGTCTTGAACGAATCCATGTGTACATATTAACGTGTGATTTCACTTTCTGGAATAGAATGAAATGGTTGCCAAGTACTATAAGTTAGAGCCTGAGAAGCAGACTAAGGATGTTGCTTGATCAATCTTTAGGGAGGTACTAGGCCACAGGCCAGGGTATGCAAGGGGGTTGGGGGAGATGGTTATCCCTGAGTTATCTAGACAGAACACTGAAGAAAAATTTGTAGCATTAACAAAATGTGCAGAGAGGCATGAGAAGGATGCTGAGTATTACAAGAATTAGTTGGAAGAATTACAGGGGAATGTAGAGAAAGTGTTGGCGAAGCAAGTACGGCAAATTATTAAGTTCATACATGGAATCACAGAGGCAAACCCAAGGAGAGTCTCATAGAGAAACTCAGGGACCTGCATATATAGGCAGTTCCTTTTTTAGTCAATAAGTTTTTTGTGCGTTTTTTGTATGGAGATGGATTTGTGCCTTGCATGTCATAGAAAAGTGTCTCCTAAGATAACTTTTTTTGATTATTAGATATTTGGTGTTAGGCTGTATGTTTTGGAAGGGTTTCCACTGACTTGGAGCTGCACGCAGTACAACCTTCACTGTGAAGGATTTTGATGTGGAAGTCTGGTTTTGCAGTTCTTTGGTTTCTGTAGGCTAGGACCAAATCAAAAAGTGAAAAATGTGCATATCTATGATTCTCTAACCTTATATATATATATATATATCTAAAATATTAATTAGTCTCCCTAAATATTGCTCTTTTTCTTATCATATCACATAATTGCATGTTTTTTGTGATTTTCTAAGTACCTCAATGATTAATATGACTTACATGTTATAAATAAGTACATCAAAATTAGAACGGGCATGCAGGCCAGGACCCTTTTTTCTGTCATTAATTGAGAATATCCTCTGACTACAGGAAATCAATTGCCACGTACAGTATAAATGTCCCAATTTCCAGCATATTTTGTCTAGTTGGAGTTGGACAATTTCCCATCATTTTGAGTTTTGGAAGTCCTTTCTATCGGCTCTTGAGCTAGCTAGCAAAACATTAATTTGCGTAGCAAGGCAAAAGATGCTAATTAGCGGACTTTATTGTAGAAACATTAATAGTATGGGGATTTGCAGTTTAATTATACTTCTTAATTAAGCAACATTTAAGAATAAATCATATTACAGAACACTGAGCTCGTGTAACAAGTGAAGAAAAGCATGCATGCACCCATTTTCTTTTGGTTTATAATGGTTTTTAGGTTTCCTAATTTTGTAGTTGCAATTTAAATTTCTGTTGGGTTTTGGAAACTAAAGAAAAATTTGTGAATCTAAATTTTTGTAGCTTTGAGATCAATGAAGGAGGCTGCCAGTTTTCAGATGAAGAGGTATACCTTTAGGTTTTGAGAAAAGGCAGCTTCCATGATGATCAAGACTTGCTTAGGAAATCCTTGTTACACAATAAAGATGAGGAGTACACATGTAAACACATTGATCTATTAATGTGGGATGTTAGGGTGAATTTCAAATAGCACTTTTTATGATGAATGAATGATATACCGATACATGTTGAGGGTATTTGAAACATCTATATCATGTAAACGATTAATTCATGATATTGTAAGCTTAGGGAATATGTTGATCTATTACACGCGTTGGATATTGCATCTAATGGGGGACTAATGGAAATTGTTATAATCTTCTCTTTTCTAGCTAGTTTTTGCCATTTCAAAAGGATTCAGGGGCCTATACTTGAAGGAAAGTTACACAATTGCATCTAATGGGGGACTAATGGAAATTGTTATAATCTTCTCTTTTCTAGCTAGTTTTTGCCATTTCAAAAGGATTCAGGGGCCTATACTTGAAGGAAAGTTACACAATAACCGATGCTCCCAACCCAACACGATCCAGATTGTTTGCTTACTCCAAACTGGATCAAGATTCCTTAATTGTCCAATTAATATTGTAGACGTTTAAGATCTTAACTCGCGGAGATATGAATGGGTAAAGTTTCAAACTACCAACTTCTTTAATAAAGTCAATTTTCATAGTTATTTTTAAACTTTATATATAAAATATATATATATATATATCAGCGACTGCAAGAGTTCGATACCTCTCGCTCTCATTTTAAAAACCAAATGCCAAGACGATGTTTAGGAGATGACGCAGGTGATAGCATTTAAATGAATGCATATATAAAGACTAGAAGATGTTTAGGACAAGCATGAGAGAGAGAGAGAGAGAGAGAGAGAGAGAGAAGGATAGAGAAATTCACTAGTTTCCCTGCCTCTCAGACTTTGTCATGTTATGGACACAGACACGACAAGTATCGCACATCTTGCAGACTTTTAAAGACGAGTTGAGATGGCATGCATGCACCTGAGGAGGCAACCGGCCTGCATCCAATTTCTGACCCGAAATTAACGATTCAATAATGAGATCCGATTCTTTAGATAGATTCATGAAGTAAGGCTCATCTCTTGTAACAAATCCCAATTTTACAATTGATTTTAGCAGTTCAAAAGTGCTGTAACTCAATTCATACACATATACCTATCTTGATCGGGATCCTCTATAATATTCTCTAAAATTTTAGTTTTGAAAGCAACTATTGTGTAATAGCATTTCAAAAAGATAAGAACTTTGACAATCGAAGATGAAAAGTACACAAACCCAGATTCCCGAAAAAAGATCAGATAAATGAGCAAGCAATGCAGATTTTTTTTCCCCGAAGAGAAACCAATGATACGTTGATCGAATACAATATTATATTGATTCAACAAAATGATGTTAAGCTTTTCTCCCTCTACATCTTGAAGTCATCGATCATTGGTCTTTCAGTGATAGAGCATATCGAGACAGGAATTATCATTGAGCCATTTCATTTTATTCCCCCTCCCCTTTTTCAAAAACCCAAACGCAAACAAATTTCAATGCCGAATTTCTATTACAATCTAATCTTCACGTCATGGGTGATCTTATGATGCTCGGTTTTTATATATACTAAACTTCCATCACTCGATCAATAATAAAGCACGCGTATTAGACTAAGATTTTTTATGCTGAACTCAACTGGAGCGAAGAAGGGGTGGAATCACCGGCATGATCAACTTCAACCTTGTTGAACCATACGTCTCTTGCGACAGTCACAGCTTCTTCCGGTGAAGCAAAAAGCGATCGAATACCAACGAAGTGCTTCTCTTAAAAGCTCAATTCCAATGCTTTTCTTCTCTCTCCCTCTCCCCACCCCACACTTTCTGTGTGAGAAAGGAGAGCTGTTAGCAGAAAGAACTCAGCGGGTGCTGTCGAGGTTATCTGCTGTGGGAAATGGGATTTTTGTATTTCGAGTTTTATCGTGTCGACTGTTGCCGCCGTAAAAAGCACTCTAAAGTGACATGTTATACAACCCGTTAATCCAATACGTACACGACACGATAATAGCGAGTTAGAATTTAATTTTAACAGGTTCGGATCAAAACGAGTTGACTTGTTAAAATACGATTGATTAACGGGTTAATAACATGTCAACCCGATTTGACCCGTTATAATTCGTTATGACACGTTAAGAAAGTTAGAATTATAATTATACCCTTATATCTAAAAGTAAAATTATTAGAATTCTAATTTTGATATTTTTATTATTTAGATTGTTATTTTGGACTTGTAGTTAATTTATTAATTTTTATAAATATTGTGATTTTAATATTTATCTAAAATTATACTAAATTTAATTAGGTCAAATGGGTTAATTTTGGACCTATTCAATCATTTACTTAAATATTTTGAAATTGATCATATTATATCGTGTTAACTTATTCTATAATATTCATTAATGGATTAAAACGGATTAACACAACACGATCCGTTATGTTAATAGATCGTATTAAGGTTTGAAATTTTGACACGATAAAATTAACGGATCGGATTAAGATTGACATATATTCTATTAGGAGTGTAACCGGTCCGGTTCGGTCCGGTTTTGGAAAAAATCTAGGACCGAACCAGTAGGTACCGGTTTTACATTTTTCAAAACCGATTACACACCGATTACCCTCCTAAACCGGTACTCCGGTTTTACTGGTTTCCGGTCCGGTTCGGTCCGATTTTCCGGTTTTAATAAAATACATATTTATCATACAAAATATGTTTATAAAAATAAAAAATAAAAAAAAACTGCTATGTCAAAAAATTCTTCTATAAAAAAAACTGCCATATAAAAAAACTGCTATGTAAAAAAAAAATCTGCTATGTTAAAAAAAATCTGCTATATAAAAAAATTATGCTATTAGTATAGCTTTATATAAAAAATTATGCTATTAGTATAGCTTTATATAAAAAAATTTGCTATGTAAAAAAATTATGCTATTAGTATAGCTTTTAAGTGTATAAGGCCATCAAAATTTAGTAATAATATTTGAGTGATTTTTTTTTTTTGTTCTTACTTCTTATGAATCTATGATAAAATGTTATTAATAAATAATATATATTTATAATATTATATATTTAAAGCATATGATCAATAAAATTTTCATGTTTAAGATTAAACTTTTATTTTATAAATTATAATAACATTATCTTATATATAATTATAATTTATATTATTATATATAAAAATTATATATAATATAAAATATATAATATATAACATTAAATAAATAAATAAATAAAAATATGTTAAATAGTACCTGTCCGGGCCGGTCCGGTCTGGTCTAAACATGACCGGAACTGGACCGATTCCGGCCGATTTTCCATTTTATGAAACCAGTTCTGGACCGGACCGGTCCAAAACCGGCACAACCGGTTCGGGCCGGTTTTCCGGTTTATCGGTTAAAATTTACACCCCTATATTCTATAATATGCATGCTATAATACGACACGAACAGCACCCGTTTAACAGTATTTAACACCCTTGCGAAAAAACATATATATATATATACTAGTAGAAACAAAACGTCCAAGGGACGTTTTCTGCAGTTGCTCCAAATAGAACAGCGTCTTCTGCAATTGCTCCAAATAAAACAGCTGTCAATCGTCCTGTATTATCATCTATCCCAAGTCTGTAGGGTGAAGAAGATGAAGAGGGAGTGGTTGGAGTAGGTCTCACGACTTTGTATGCATGCCAAAAAGATAAAGAGAGGGAAAGCAGTGGTGGATCCATCTCTCTTTTTTTTTAATCAAAAAATAAAATAAACAAATACAAAATAGCCGGTTATACCACGGTTTCCATAGGTGGTTCTGTCGCAAAACTGTGGGCGAGGAAAGAGATTACGGAGACCTGCAAAGACAGAAAGAAAAAAAGAAGGCACTGATTGATCCTCTGATGCAGCTGTAAATCACATAGTTAGTGGAGAAGTCATCAATATTAATTCGCCAACCTCCATATTCAACAAAAACGGTAGACACGTTTTTACATCGGATAAGCACCGCGTTATTTTTATAGCTTTTGTGGAGTTGTCAGGCGCCGCAAGGCTATTCTACTACATCTCTTGTCTCTTGTAGAGAGACGCTTCACGAGGGACGCCGTAAAGCAATAGAGATGCTTCGTCCTTCCTTTCATAATTTTCTCTATAAAAAAGATATTCAGCTCATCTTCATTCGCATCCCATCTTCTTTACTTTTTTGTAATCAGTCTGCATTCTTATTCTGCAATCTCTCTTTGCATTCTTACTCTACAATGGCCCAGCAATCTTCTCGTAACCAATACGTGAGGTATTCTACACCATTTTCACCAGTTGTTTCTGCTTCTGCTGTAGGTTCTATAGTACAATACAATAATGATCTGGCTAATAAGTCAGATGTTGAAGCTATTTATGATCTTGTAAATCTCGGTACCCATTACTCTTCAGCTATTTATGCATTTTCTCAGCGACTACAATCCAAACCTTATGATTTGGATAAACTCAATGAGAAAATTTGTATCTTTCAGCGACTTCTTCAGGAGTCTCAGGTGAAGATAGAAATAATAAAGCAAGAGAATAGGAAATTAAAATCCTTACTTAATTCTTCTTTTAGATTGCCTACTTCTTTAGACAGAGATGCCACGCAAATTTTAGATGAGCAAGATCGTTTGAAGAATGAGGCGAAAAGTCTCAAATTTCTGTAATTTTGTTTCGATATAATAAAATAATATCTCAAAAATATTCATATTGTGTATTTATGTTCTGACAGATATTCTGTGTGCTCCATTTTATTTTTAGTAGATAAAATCATATTCTGTGCAGATGAGGGTTGCATTCACTTCTATGTTTAAAGTGAAAATTAATAGATCTGAAGGAATAGATATAGATCTGTCAATACACAACAAAAATACATGTCCAACACCCAAAAAAATCACTTTTTTTTTCTCTTTCAAAAAATCAATTCGGAGATGAAAATAAAAGAAAGATTACTTAGAAAATAGAAAAATAAAAATAGAAGGAAGCAGTTTTTATGATTTTGCTTTCGCTTTTGTGGTTTAGAGGGTGCAAAAGTGGTTTTGTTGTTTTGGTGAATACCTTGAATTGCAGCAAAACTCGTACAGCTTTCCTCCACTTAGCAAAGGTCACCTGCGTGTTGATCTTGTTCTCGATCCTCAACATGAACAAAAAAAAAGAAGTGAGAAAAAGTTTACTTTCGGAGAGAAGTGGAAAGAGAAAGTGAAAATGAAAGTCTGAAAGAGGAGATGTAGATGAAAGAGAGTATGAAATGGGAAAAAAAAAAAAAAACTGCAGCTACCACCAACTACAAGATCAAATCCACCAAATAAGCTCATCATCTACTTCAATCGGTCACCATTTAACTGTAAAAAAACTCCAACACCCAAAAAAATTACTTTTTTTTTTCTTTCAAAAAATCAACTAATAGAAGGAAGCAGTTTTGATGGTTTTGTTTTGCTTCTACTGTTGTTGCTTGAAGGATGGTTGTTGTCTGGCTTGCTCCGTGACTGCTGATGGCGGCAACCGAGGCTAGGCGAGACGGAGAGAAAGAAAAGATAGGGCCTTACCAGAGAGAGAGAGAGAAAGATTTTTCTGAAAAGTAAAAATAAAGAAGAGCAGAGAGGGAGTGAAGGAAAAAGAAGCTCTGATCCCATCACCATTATTGTCGTTGGAGACAGGCCAAATTTGATTGAGGAAGGTGGGACCTAACGTGGGGAAACCTTCTGTCTTCTGTTGTTGGAGAGAGAGAGAGAGAGAGAGAGAGAGAGAGAGAGAGTGGAGAAAGAGGGAAGAAAGAAGAGAGAATAGAGAAGAGAGAATTATTCAGAACAATAATTTTGTGTGGTGGACCCATACAATTCATGTCGATCCGCAAATTTCTGTTCTAATAGTGAGGCCTCATCGACATAGTATGTTAATACTAATTAATTAATGTCCACAATCTCTAGCTCTCTAGGTCTACGTATGCGGAGCAATCTCAAGCGTTATTATTATTAATTTAATTAGAATGTAATTACTATTAACATCTGACCTAACGTTACGCCCATCCATACAAAAGCATCTTTATCCTTTCAGCACTCCGTTCGGCCACCCCCTTCTTTCTTTCCGCCCCCCTCTCTCTCTCTCTTCCTTCACTTTTCGTATTCTCGTTCTTCCATCTTCTGTCTTCTCTCATCTAAGCCCTCTCTCTCTGTCTCTCTGTCTCTCTCTTCCTTCCTTACATACATTGGAAAAAATACATTAATTTATTTTAAAGAAAAGTGAATAAGGTAATAGCACAGGCGCCACGTGTTTGTGCAATAAAAAACTAATTATCAAGCACAGTTTGGTTAATTGCATTTGTTATAAAAGGACATTATATATTATTATAATATAATAAATCCACTAAAGGTTTGATACAATTTAGGAGGCCGGCTAACTGTATACCTCCTAACTGTGTCTTGATCATTTCAACTTTTGCAATAGTTTAAAAATAAATAAATATTAATTAGTCTTTGATCATGTCTTTTTACTCACCTTTATCTTGGATAGATATGATCACCATTACAATGATGTATGGTACGGTAGATAACTATATATGCCATTATTTATAAAAACATCAATCATTTTCAACGACTTAATTAAATACCACTTGATCTCATAATTCCTACCTAGCTAGCTTCTCATCTTACATATATGTCTGATTATTAATATTTTAAATAGTAGTATTAATATGGTAGTATTATAAATATTTTAGATAGTAGTATTAATATAGTCACCTCAGAGAATCATATATTTGCAAATGGATTTGTATTCCCGAATTTCTCTAATTTAAAATGGTATTTGGCTGTCCATTTGAATTTATTATACCAATTTATTTGTTTCCATCATCCTCCTCTTTATGCCAACTATTGACGATATGGATCATTAAAAAATAAAAAATTGCCTGAAAATTCAGAATAATTGTAAGGCAATTTTGTATTACTTGGCGAGTGAAAATCATTTGCAAATTTTGAGTAATTTAGGAAACGAGCCGTATAATCTATTTGAGGTAGATAGGAGAGGATGCATTTGTCTTTTCACAAGAGGAAGAGAGGGTTTCCATGAGAGACAAGAAGATTCGGGGAAATCTTGGGATGGGCACCCACGTCGGATTTATGGTAGCTAACAAAAATCCCACACTCAAATCATTTTAATCACTTAGCAGATTTGGAAGTTTGAAATCGCGAATAGTAGATGCCAAAAGTGAAAGATTCAAAAAGATCATGTAAAGACTTTGCGTGACTAAAAACAAAAAGTATTAACAAAAGTGTGAGAAGGACGTTAAAATAAATAATTTTATTCATGTTAGTAGTCTTGTCCCAGCAAGACCCTTTGCCATGACCCACTGCCATTAATTGTGTTAATGGTAGGTCATTCGGACCCTCCGCTCCGTCTTGTCCCATCTCAGACAAAGCATAATGAGTTTTAAGTGTCGTGAAAAATCTGAAAATTAATCTACGTTGATATCATCAAAATCATATGTAACATTTGATAAAAAGTATAAATTTTTCATAAATCTAAAATTTTTCTATCCATAATCTCAAACAAAACTACAAAGAATTTTTTTTTTCCTTTTCATTTTCTACATCTTTGGGTTGTGGATCTGAGGTTGGGTTATTCCACAATTGAACGGATCTAAGCCAATCTGATTTCTTGTTACTATCATTGCGGATCACCTTCTCCGTATTAGCCTCGTGCGAATGGTGCTCTTCATTATCATCATCGGATGACGCAGACGGCTTTATCGGAAAGAACTCCTCGAGCACTGGTGGAACATCATTTGAAGTCGTCTGCTCTGAACTCTTAGACTGGCCATGCGAGTTGTTTTCCGTTGTCGTCCCTGACAATTGTTGCCGACATGCCTCAATAGCTGCACGAACACAAAACACCGAAAGAAAAAAAAAATTATTAAACAACAATTCTCAAAAAAGAAAATGGCTAGTTTATTTAAGAAAAAGTTGAATCTTTCGGACTAATTACCATGGGTCCGAAAGAAAAAAAAAATTATTAAACAACAATTCTCAAAAAAGAAAATGGCTAGTTCATTTAAGAAAAAGTTGAATCTTTGGGAGTAATTACCATGGGTAACAAGCTCCAAACAGAGAGGTAGCTCTCGCTGAAACGCTTGGATCTTGCGGAGCTCGTTCTCTAAAGCTTTGACATATTTCTGGACGCTCAAACCACCGTGATGTTGCATTTTCTCATTCAGAAATAGAGAAAGAGACGGGGAAAATAGCTTAGTCCGTTTGTAAAATTATGGGTTTCTAATGCAAAATGCAAAAAAAAAATTATTAAACAACAATTCTAAAAAAAAAAATGGCTAGTTCATTTCAGAAAAAGTTGAATCTTTGGGACTAATTACCATGGGTAACAAGCTCCAAACAGATAGGTAGCTCTCGCCGAAACACCTGGATCTTGTGGACTCTCTCTTCTCCTTCTCTCTCTACTAGTCAGCTATAGTACTAAACTATAAAAGCTAGATTAAAAACACACGTTATCAGGATTGTACAAAAGATAGGATAGGAAAATCACCATAGAAGCCGCTGCTGGTTTTGGGACTGTTCATTCATGAAAAATGTTCTTTTTTTTTTTGTCATGAGTAATTATTGATGATAAAGTAGTCTCCCAGAAGCATCCCTTCCAACTTTTATGAATTTTGGCCATTCGTAATCTAGTCGCGTGCCATATTGCTTTATATATCATATATATATATATATATATATGTTTCATCTTAATTTCTAACTGGTGGGATCGCTGGCACTTCACTTTTAGGCATCTCATGTATGTTTCCTACATTTTTTATTTTTATTTTTGTTCACATGCTGATCTGAAGGAATTTCAAAGACCCTCTCTCTCTCTTTGAGTTCAAAATAATCAACGGTATATATAGGTATTGATGATGATGTTAAATTAAAATAATTATTTGTTTTAATAATGAAATATTTTTAACTCCATAAGATCTAAAAAGCAACTATATATGATAATGTTTAATTATTTGTATTTGACATATAATACATAGCTTATCCATATGGTATCTTTTATATCTATATAAATATAATTAATTATGCATACATATATCATGTTAATAGTTAAAAATATTGTTTTAACACTTTATGTCACACATTTAAGCATACATATATCATATATAGTTGCTTTTTAGATCTTACGGAGTTAAAAGTATTTCATTATTAAAATAAATAATTATTTTAATTTAACATCATCATCAATACCCATATATGAGTAATAATTATTGGTGCCCCAAATAACTTTAAAAGCAATAAAATCAAGAAAATATTTTAAACACATCGTTAAGTTAAAATTCTATTTTTAATAAAATATACTTTTTAATCAATCATTAGTACACATATTTTTAATAAAATATACTTTTTACAAGAAAATATTTTAAATACATCGTTAAGTTAAAATTCTATTTTTAATAAAATATACTTTTTAATCAATCATTAGTACACATATTAATACATAATTATACTTATAATTAAATTTTTCCTATGTGGTGTCCGCATGCATGTCATGAGTAACAATTATTGGTGCCCCAACTGTGTCTTTAATACAAACCTAATAAAAACATTAGTTCAAAATATAACATAATCCAATACATATTTATAACATCGATAGTTTTGGCAAAGTTGTCTGCGATAAGTTTAATACAAAACCAACAAAAACATCAGTTCAAAATATGAGTCCTATGATGTGTTTATTCTGATTCATCATTGGTGTCATCCTTTACAGCATCAATAGACACAACATTGAAATTCTTGTACTGTTTTTGGTTGAGTCGATCGACGTCTACTAAAAGTTCAATCTTCCACTCTTTTTGTGAAACTTGCGCCACAAGATTTTCAATATATGACAAATGTTCCTGAAAAGGGAATTTTTCATTATAATTGCATGATTAATAAGAATTTAAAGACCTTATATATGCTGAAAATTTATATCTTCTAAATTAACACAAGTTTTTGAATGCAATATTTTTAATTAAATTACTATGCATGTTTTAAATAAAAATAAAATTGACATAATAGACAAAGATATAAAAATCAATTTAAATGATTTTTGTTATAATTTAGTTTTAATAGTTTTTTTAAATATAAATCTCAATGTATTTGTAGATAATATATTAAATATGTTAAAAATTTTCAGATAGACTTTTTTATTCGCAACAATAAAGCCAATGAAAAATAAGAAAACGTACATCTCCAGTATGATTCATAAGCTCAACTGCCGAACAACCAAATGCTTCTTCTACAACTTCACCAAACATAACAGCATTTAGTCTTGCTGTACCATCATCGAGTTCAACATTTGCTCGGCAGCTGTAAATTTGATGGAAATATCATTTTAAGTTAGAATCAATAAAAATTATCCATTAAATCTATTACATAAATTATCAAACAAAAATTTGAAAGATACATACCGTGGTTGAGCAATGCTTTGGTGTTTGCAATGATAACAAATGAATGTATCATTGTAATCATATCCAGTTGCTTTATTACAGCCAATACATGACATGTAAAAAAATATCTGACGCAAATTAACCACAATTATCTTCGCCTTTATCCAAAATTTTGTTTTCTGCATCACATTAGAAATAATTTTTTAGAAGAATTGATTGAATAAATATTTGAATTTGTTACTAAGAATAGAATTTTACCGCCATGGGTTGCAAACTTTTGATGAACTCAGCCACATCACAATTCTTGATTATTTCCCGAATACCAACAGAAGATACAGATGCAGATGGGTATGTCAAGTTTTTTGCAATAATACTCTTGAGTAATAAATCATTAATTGCCGCCCTTAAAATTCATAAAAACAAATACAACATAAGAAATAAAAATACAGAGATTTCAATATTCAAATGGTATGGAACAAATAATGACTTATTTGTGACGATTACCATTCTTGCAATGAAGTTGCTTCAGGAATAACAGGATTGATAATAAATTTACTTTTTGGACGTGATGATAGAGATAATCCTTCATTGAAAATAGGCATCATAATTAATGTAAGCATATACAATCTAAAAGAAAATATAAGATTGTTAATTATTAAAAATACCGTTATAAGAACCAACTCTTATTTTTGTTGCAAGTATAACTGGATTTGTCTCAATTATTTTCGAGATTTTTTTGCATTCATCTTGCACAAATTGACCCCACATAGTTAAACATATGGGGTTTAAGCTACAAAATTGAAAAAAAAAAGAATTAGTAGAATATGCAAGAAATAAAAATTGAAACATAATTCTAAAAGAGGGAACTACCCAAAAAATATTTTTACCCTTCATCAATAAGATATATCTCTTGAATAGTTGTTGGTCCATGCGCTGTAGTTATCTCTCTACATGGCTTGATACGGAGTGCAACAGCTAAAACATCTGACAAATAAGATTTAAATTTTTAGTATATTCGTAATTAAATATTAAGAAATCAAGAGTGAATTACCTATTTCTGCAATTGAATTCTTATAAGCGTCTAATTCATTAAACGGAATGAATTAGTACTTTGGCGGCTCCAACTGTCCTTCATCCTTTGGAATTTCCTCAATTGTCGTTTTAGCATTTAAAATCCATTGGTATTCATGTGTTTCAATTCTATACCTTGGATCCAATGGCTTCACATATGCATTACTGATGTAATACGACTGGAAAATGTGCAAAGTATCTTCTCGTGACTCGATATCTTTATCAAATATCGTAGCTTGTAGTCGATTTCCCTGTATAATATAAAAAATTGTAACGAATAATTTACAAAAAAAAATTGTAATAAATAATTGAGTCTAATAATTTTGTTTGATCTTAAATTGTTTTGAGTTATGTGCAAAATTTTTGTTTTTAAATGTGTTACATGAACAGAACTAAACTAAGAGAACATCATTGACATTTATATAAGGAAGCCAAATATTTAAAAAATCAAACATCAAAAGACTCAACAAATTAGTAGTAAAAAAATAAAAATAAAAATAAAAATAAAACTTAATAGATAGAATGCAAAAATAACTAAATCATTTACCAGCTTTTAGTACACTAAAAAAAATAAAAGACAATAGATACAAATAAATACTATACCTCTGGATCAATCAATGTTAGGTTTTGGTACTTCACTGGTGAACGTTGGCTTGTTCGTTTGGGTGACTTCTCTGCCACAATCATTTTGATTTTCCAGTCTCTTATACTTGGAGTGATGTCTTTTATCGATGTATAAACTGTCCGCATCTTTAAAGCTGTTCATATACAAATATATTAAATGTGTAAGTATAATAAACCGAACACTAAATTAAAAAAGATTGAAAAGAGAATCGAAGAGTCTAATAAATTAAAAAACACAATACTAAACATACAAAAAGGAGAATTCTATTAAATGCGTAATTTTGTTGAAGTAATTAAACTCAAATTATACAATTGAATCATTACCCATTTAACATCAATCTGAACTTGCTAATCTTAATAATTCCGTATAGACAATATTTTTTGTGCAGTTCTCCTCCGATTGTCAGTAGACACTGGCCGTATTAAAATTCTAACTGTAGATGCAGTCTTAGCTCTTGATAAAGCCACATATAATTGACCATGTGAGAAAACAGGTTGAGGTAAATATATTCCAACAAAATCAAATGTTTGCCCTTGTGACTTATTTATAGTCATTGCAAAACTTAATCTGATAGGGAACTGAGTTCGTTTGAATGGGAAACCACTATTTTCATCAACATTTGGTAAAAATGGGATCCTTGGAATAAAGACTCTTTTTCCGCTGTGGTGCCCAACTGCGATTTCTGCATCAATGACATTTTGATCAAAAGCTCGACAAATTAGACGTGTTCCGTTACACAGTCCTTCTGAAGGATTAATGTTTCTAAGCAGCATGATAGGACAGTTTATCTTCAGCAACAATTCATGAGGAGGAAGTCCATTTGGGGTTAGACTATTTAAAAAATCCTCCATAACTGATTGTTCAGATGCATCTATTGCTTCATCAAAGCTATAATATCGCTTAAGCTCACCAGGAAATCTATGAATTAGTAATGCATTTATTTCATCAACATAACTGTTCTTTGGTGTTAATATGGCCCGATTCATCATAGCTGAAATATTTATCGAATATTCATGAATATCATGGAAAACAGCATCTATTAACTGATCCAAAGAAGTGCAGTCATCTTCATAGGGAATAAGCATGCCATCAGGAATTTTTATAGTTTCGTCAACTGTGATTGGTGGCATTCCGTTGCCTAATTCTAACACATATTCTGAAAAGACTGGATCCAATCTTGCTCGCATATTTTCAGTCAAATGAAACTTTATCAATGTAGGCCACAAATAAGAAGAAACCAAACTGGCGTCAACATGTTCTTGTCTTGTTCCTTTACGAACGACAGGTAAAACCTGGCGAAAATCTCCACCAAAGACGATAACTTTTCCACCGAATGTTAACTCTGAATCATTAATGTCTCGCAGCATTTTATCTAATGCTTGAATATGTTGTTTTCTTGACATAGGGGCTTCATCCCATATAATTAACCTTGCCACACGTAGTAACTTTGCGATGGCACTTTGTTTACTGACACAACACATGCTATGTTCATCAGTATCCAGTGGAATCTTAAAGCGCGAGTGTGCTGTTCGACCTCCAGGAAGGATAGATGCAGCAACACCGGATGAAGCAGTTGCAAGTGCCACTAATTTTCTTGATCTTACTGTGGCAAGAAGTGCCTTGTACAGGAATGTTTTTCCTGTCCCACCAGGGCCATCAACAAAGAATGTAGCAGTTTCATTTGCAAAAACCTTTCCCAAAATTGAATTATAGACGTGTCGTTGTTTACAATTAAGGGCTTCTGATGCGACAATATCTTCTTCTGGAATTTCAACAGCCAATTCATCATCGATTTCCCTAGATTCGAGTTGGTCTTCATCAAAACAAATGTCGTCATCAAGAAGATGGAACGAATTAATGTCTTTCCCCATTGATTCAAGTGTAAAAGAGATTGAGCGCAAAACTTGCATTCTTACATTCAACATAGAATTTTTAGTTGACCTAAAATCAAGTGACATATCTTGCTCAAAACGTTCCCAAAGCTCTCTCGGATTGGTTGGATTACAATAAACCAAAATAGTTGCAAATAGTCGTCTCAAACTGGATGGCATTTGATATAGAGATGCTTCATGTAAACAATCTTCTAAGCTACTATCTCTCTGTAGCAAACCGTGCATAGTTGCTGCGTCACGAAATGTTGGAGCCACAACACCATCAACCGTCCTAAGATTTTCGAACGACAAAGGTCCTCTTACATGATTTAACAATATCCGCAGATAATACCTCTCACCTTCAAATGGATTTGCTGTAACAATTCGACGTATAACAGTTTTTTTTTTTCGACGAGTCCACTCTTTGTATTGTTGGTTCCAAGCATAAAATTCTGGAAATTCTTTGTACAACAATGTCCTCGCATTTTCATCCACTCGGTTTAATGCAAAAAATTCTGTTAACATTGATTTTCCAGACCGATCAGAGTTGAGAACATTGATTAAGTCTTCATTTGCTCGAAAAGTTACTTGGTGTTGATCCTCAAGATGTAAATGTAAGCTATATACTGCTGGGTACATTTCGTTAATAATAAAGCCATATATTCTCCACATAGCTTCAGGTGGAGCAATCCATCGGGCAGATTGGAATTGTTGAATTTCATCAATTTGTTGATTTCTTTGTTCGAAAACCAAATTGAAAGCAACGCGATCATGCCCTTTGTAAATGTACTTGTAAAGATATTTGACTGCTTTTATTGTAGAACAAATCTCGACATTAATGTGACAGTCAAATGTTCCAAGCAAATACGGATTATATGGAACGACCCAACGGTTATCCAAATCATGGCGCCTCACTTTGACAGTTATTCCATTGTCAGAACGCTTATATAATGGGAAGCAATCATTTCCAACAGTCGTACCTGATGCAAAATTTTTTGGATATTGGCTTTTGCAACAACCATTTTTTTTCATACAAACGTTTGTTGGATTTAACACTCCACATGGTCCATGCATCATATGCTTGATAACAGCATTATGCAAGTGCAAATTTATATTTTTATCAGGTATTTTTGCTGATACAATCTCATCAAAAGATTCAGGCGCATAGAGTTTCCAATCCCTCTGTAATATAATTAAAAAATGCGCATGTGGAAGCCCTCTTTTTTGATGCTCAATAACATAAACATATGCTGAGACTTTTCCAAATATCTGCTGCTTGAATAATCGATCCTTTAATTCTTCTAATTTTGAATGAAAGACCCGAGCAATCAAATCAGGCTGATTTTGACTCTCCTCGAGTAGGCGTAATTCATTTGAAATTTCTGGCCAGTTTGGATTACACGTCATTGTTAAAAAAATGTCTGGTTTACCATAACGCTGAACTAAAGCCATTGCTTCCATATATCTTTTTCTCATATCTCTTGGACCCCCAATAAATGACGAAGGCAGAATAATCCGTTTTCCAACATTAGAAGCATCAGTTTCCCCAAGTGTAATGGTATCAACAATACCTTGATATAACTCAGATCGAATATGTTGTTGTTTGCTGCGGAAATAATCTAATCTTGACGTCTCGATCTTAACATACATATCAACAACAAATTGTTGCAATAGGCGACCAGACAATAACAAAATTGATCTGACGTTTTCTCTAATTTGTAACTTGTAGCAATAATATTCACGGCACGAAACAATTGGATCCTTCCTTTTTCTGTTTAATGCTGCAAAAGTTGTAAGGGAATAAAATGTCACAAAATTGGACGTCTACAAACTAAGTATAAAATAGGAAGATTAAGATTACATTATAACCTCGTTGTTCTCTTGTCAGTAATTCTTCTGCTGACATTGATTGGTGAGGATCTATTGATTGGGTTGTTTCATTACATCTTAATGTGCTTCCTCTATTGACCCTTTGAATGCCTTGATGCCAACCAGTATCACTAAGAGGAAACAACAAAGGATATTGAAGTGGATCATAACAACCAAAATAATATTGAACTATATGACTTCCACCAGAATGACTAAAGACACAAATGTTTCGTCCTCCTAGCTGATCTGCATCTTCATTTTCAACCTATTTGCTGCAACTTGTGAAGATGTCGGGGCATTGAATACACGTTGATCTAGACCAGCATCTGATCTTATATGGATTACTTGATTTTCCAAATTTGGCAAATCACCAAGAGACCGAAAAAACACAGAATATGGATTAATCTGAAGAATATCGATGAGTTGAGGATAATTGATGGATTGATTCTGTCTGAGTCAGAAATGCGATTTTCTAATTCATGCTCCGTATCATAGAAATACAATTGGAGATAAGAAGGACGACCATTTAAAGGGATCAAATCATTGATATAGTGATAGATCTGTCCCTGAGTTCAAAAGGTATAAATTCCTCTATTCCGTCTGCAAAGATTTCTATCAAATTTAACTCCAAAAGATGTAAACGCGAACTTGTTATTATAAGTCCGAACGTAGGTCTTAAAATGTGCAGATTCATCTGTGTTGGAGGTTAAAAGATCATAAAGTTGATCATGAACAGCATTTGTGACCAAATAAATTGTCCCATCAGCGCAACAAAATCCATTTGTTTCATGATAGAATCTCTTTGCTTTACAATGTCTGCAACGAGGCACATATGGCAAAGAATATGCTTCAAATGGCACGGCTTGTAATAATTGTCTAAGTCTAGCAGAGCAGTGATGCCTCCCACCTATTGAGTTCAAAAATGAATATAAGACAATAGGTGTAAACTCATCGATTGTTCTTTGAATGATCTGACCAAAGAGGACACTACTGGAAGAGTCGCAAGAGTTGACAATAGAATCAGAAGAATGAATAATGTAATTATACTTATTTCTTACCCCTATAAGGTGGCCGTATACTTGTTTCAAAACTTGATTGTTCCCGAACAACACATGGAGCCTATTTGAATAGAATGTTTCCAAATTTCAATGAAAAATAATATAAGGAAGTTTGAATAAGAAAGCCGACAAAATAATTTCAGGAGAACCTGTTGAATCAAAAGCTGATCAGAGGCGCTTATTTCATCTATGGATGTATTTTGTGATTTACGTGTCGGAAACTCCATAGGATCACTTGGACAATTAGAATGATCTGTCACATTGTTTAATGATGAAGTTGCCTCTGAATTAACCACACAGACGTTAACACCAGGAGGAACACATACTTCATGAGATGAAATCAATTCATCCATGTCAACATCTGGGTGGAAATTTCGTTATTTCTTTGCCACATTTTGTAGAACAGTAAAGTCTTCAATGATGTTTACATGTTGGACATCATCATTTAAAAGTTCATCAATTGATGTAGTCAGTTGATCACCACCAAATGAAGCTGAATCTCTTGACTGGATTGAATTGCTGCTAGATGCTTTCTTTTTAGCATATCTTTCTCTCTGTTTTCTACGGAGTTCTTCCTTTGTCTCTTTTGGTAAATCTCCATATGGGATATTCTTCGTTCGTTGTTTTCTATGATCTTCAAAAAATAGTCTCCAAACTTAATTTTTACAAAATTAATATTACTATTTCAAAACAAATGCTATATAACTTATTAACACAATCTTACCACTTCTCATTATGTTAATGAAGCAAATGATTCTTTCAAAAGTTGGATACTGTTCCACACAACCAAAACTAAATGAATAAATAACAAATGTTTAACTTGAAATCCATACCTCTATGATGCATTTTAAACGCTATAAACAATTTTCGTTGATTCATATGTTGAAAAATGCATACAATCAAATTATTTATACTTTAAATTCACAAGAAAATGAAGATAACAAAATAACACATAGAATAAAAAAATACAGTATAAGGGTTTTTTTTTTTATCGTATTTCTCTTCCATCAAATAGGATATTATAGCATTATTTAATTTACAAGATAAATTTTAAAGTTTAAATTTTATTAATTAAATCATACAATATAGATGATATATGATGTGAAAATATTCAAATATCATTACTGCCGTATTAAATAATTTAAAAAATATAGAATCTTGATAGTATAACTTTTCTATATATATTTATAAAATAAACTATAGACTAAATAATGGAAAATTATTGATTTACAACTCTCGTACATCCTCTACACAAAATTAACAGTATAAGGGTTTTTTTTTTTTTCGTATTTCTCTTCCATCAAATAGGATATTATAGCATTATTTAATTTAAAAGATAAATTTTAAAGTTTAAATTTTATTAATTAAATCATACAATATAGATGATATATGATGTGAAAATATTCAAATATCATTACTGCCGTATTAAATAATTTAAAAAATATAGAATCTTGATAGTATAACTTTTTTATATATATTTATAAAATAAACTATAGACTAAATAATGGAAAATTATTGATTTACAACTCTCGTACATCCTCTACACAAAATTGACAGTATAAGGGTTTTTTTTTTATCGTATTTCTTTTCCATCAAATAAGATATTATAGCATTTTTTTGATTTAAAAGATAAATTTTAAAGTTTAAATTTTATTAATTAAATCATACAATATAGATGATATATGATGTGAAAATATTCAAATATCATTACTGCCGTATTAAATAATTTAAAAAATATAGAATCTTGATAGTATAACTTTTTTATATATATTTATAAAATAAACTATAGACTAAATAATGGAAAATTATTGATTTACAACTCTCGTACATCCTCTACACAAAATTGACAGTATAAGGGTTTTTTTTTTTTATCGTATTTCTCTTCCATCAAATAGGATATTATAGCATTATTTAATATAAAAGATAAATTTTAAAGTTTAAATTTTATTAATTAAATCATACAATATAGATGATATATGGTGTGAAAATATTCAAATATCATTACTGTTGTATTAAATAATTTAAAAAATATAGAATCTTGATAGTATCACTTTTTTATATATATTTATAAAATAAACTATAGACTAAATAATGGAAAATTATTGATTTACAACTCTCGTACATCCTCTACACAAAATTGACAATATAAGGATTTTTTTTTATCGTATTTCTCTTCCATCAAATAGGATATTATAGCATTATTTAATTTAAAAGATAAATTTTAAAGTTTAAATTTTATTAATTAAATCATACAATATAGATGATATATGATGTGAAAATATTCAAATATCATTACTGCCGTATTAAATAATTTAAAAAATATAGAATCTTGATAGTATAACTTTTTTATATATATTTATAAAATATAAACTATAGACTAAATAATGGAAAATTATTGATTTACAACTCTCGTACATCTTTTACACAAAATTGAGGATAGTTTTGTAAAATAGAAATGTTTTTTTAATAAAATGGTTTAATTGCATTAGTTGATAATAGAATGATTAGTAAAATAAGGTAGTGGACCCAATCGATCATATCCAATGTGAGAAGATTTGAGAGTCTTTCTTTCTTTTCCTAAGAATCTGGCTTTTAAAGATCAGGTGGAATAAAAAGCAAATAACTTTAATCCAACAGCTTGCAAATGAAATTAGTCAAGAAAATGTAGGCCATAACGTCAATTTATGACCGACAGAGCAAATTAAGCGATTTCAAGTAGGTCGAAAGATCCACCTAATCAGTACTGATCAAACTGGGAAAAAAAATGATAAAATCTCTATTAATTCATTTTGTATTTTTAAAAATGAGATAAATTGATATTAATATTAAAAATTAAATAAAATATTATTAAAATATATTATTTTTATATTACTTTATATTAAAATTTTAAAAAGTTAAATTATTTATTTTATTTTATATATGAATTTGAAAAAATTATAATGATTAAAATAAGATAAGATTAAAAAAAATTATAATGACTAAAGACTCCTAAATTATGACGTGTATAATTCAATCATTTTTGTCTTAATTTTTCTCGGCAAGCAGATGAATATACATGACTTTCCAGGAAAAAAGAAGGTAAAGCAAAACTGAAGCAAAGCTAAACGACAGCTCATGATGACTCCGACCAACCACAGCTAAGTCATAGCTGGCCCCACTGGCGCACTGCTATTCACACCACAACCTTCCCTTGAGAACGCGTCCGGTTCCATATATTCCAATGCCCAACCATTTCATCAGAATAAGGAAAAAGCCATAGCACTCTCAGACCCAGCGCTCGAGGTCCTCAGACCTCCGCACATGCCCGCCCTAGGGGCTGTGCTTGAGGTCTCCGCCGCCCCCATGTATGGTGCCACACGCGCCAGCGCCACCTCAACCATCGGAAACGCTTTCGAGCGTTACCGACGACGATCTGGACGAGCTCAAGGCCTGCATCGAGTTGGGATTCGGCTTTGAAGACTCGCCTTCGCCCGAGGTGTATTATAAGCGCTTATCTGATACTTTGTCCGCTTTGGGCCTCTATTACGCCGTCAACAAGGAATACAACGACACCGTTTCCAAGTCAACCACCACTCCGCCATCTTCGTCCACGGCGTCGGAGTGCGACAGCACTTCGTCTCCCCTCGGTAGTCCCCTCAACCTCTTCCGCCCAGGTAAATGTCATGTATTCATGAATTCGTCCATATATTTTTCGTTCCTTAACTTTAAAGCCATCATTTTTAACCAAAAGCTTTTGATTCCATGAGTATGAATTCCTTCATATTATACCAATTAATTAGATTTACTATCTGTTTCATCTCAACGTGTTAGTTACTATATACACGTGAAATTAGCTCAATGATCATATAGGCTTATAGCAATTTGTTTGTATATATATAACAATGCATAGATCTCCTCATCGGAAACATATATGTTTATATATCAAACCGTACGATTTTTCCGATCTAAATAAAGCAGGTTTTACATGAAGAAGACTATTATTTGAAACAAAAATGCTTGTTATGGAATAAAAAAAAAAAAAAGAAACATATATGTATGTGGTGCTGAAATCTTATTGTTGTTCTTCCCGGGAAATCGATTGGTGAAGGTGATAATCCTCAGACGGTGAAGACAAGGTTGAAACAGTGGGCACAGGTGGTTGCTTGTTCTGTGCGGCAATGTTCAAGCTAATGAATGAATGATATATCGATATTGTATGAGGGTTAAGTGCGAACCAAACCAGAGTTGTCAAAGTAACCAGATATGAACGTCAACCAACTTGATTCAGGTTTTAAATTGTTGTAGTAATGACTAATGAGTTGACTAATGAGTTGTTTTCAAGCGCTAATTTGGTCTATTTTCTTGATTCAGCCACGGAGCTTGCACTGTCTCTAGAGAAGCTTACAAATGAAAAGCTCCTCAACTTACACAGAGTAATACATTTCTTCCGACTCGTTAGTTTGAGTTTTTAGAGCTTTGTTTTATTTTGAATGCATTCGTTTAATTTATGTTTATTAAACTTTAATAAGCTATTTTATAAAAATATCCTCAATTTAAAAATATGACTCATTTTAAACATAAGTGTGTCTCATTTAAGTATATAATTATATATACGAAGTATACATACAAATCAGTGTTCTATTTAAAGATATAATAATAAAAGTGATAAGTTTAACACAAAGAGATTTAGAGTATTTATAGAAAAGAACATACCAGGAAGTGGAGCACAAACATAGGAACAAAGTGGACACAGCGAATTGATACCAACCAGATTGATGAAGAGCCAAGCAAAAGCAAAAGCAACAAATATGACAAAATAGAGAAAAAAAGAAAAGAAAAGCGAATGAGTTGAGTAAGAAGAGAGAAAGCAGATTACTTTATATAAAAATAGAACGAAGCAGTTTTGATGGTTTTGCTTTGCCTCTACTGCTGTTACTTGAAGGGTGGTGGTTGTCCGGCTTGCTCCGCGACTGCTGATGGCGGCAACCAAGGCTAGGCGAGACGGAGAGAGAGAAAATCTATGAATTAGTAAGAAGAGAAAGCAGATTACTTTATGAGAGAGATGCAGAGAAAGTGAGTACGAGATAATCAATGCAGGAACCACTTTTGTAAACGTTAAAGAAGTTAAAGGTGATAATAGCCAGGACAGGTGGCAACCTCAATTATGAGGACTACAAATGATTTAGGTGATGGGTAGGCTGATAGTCAGGACAGCTAAGGAGAGGACCGATCTTTTATTGTGTTGATTGATACATACATAGATAGATTGTTATTCAATTATTGAAAGCACGAAAAAATATTAAGAAACTGCAATTGGGGATAACTTTGCTTAAGATGGGAAATAATGTTTATCACTTAACTCATGCTTTGTTTCTTTTTCATGATTTGATTAGACCTCCTCTCACCCTCAAAACTATACACCTACAGTTTTTACAACAACAATGCTCTTTTAACTCAAAAGCGATCGAACTTTGATCTTTAAACCAAAAGCTAATTTAAAACTTAACAATCGAAATAGTTTGCCAAGAAGAAAATAAAACTGTAGTTATAAAATATGTAAAATTTCACATTTATTTTGAAAATGAAAAAGAAAAGTAAATATATAAAAAATTAATTTTTTAATATTAAACTTCACTTTTTTTAAAAAATAATGTCTAAAACTTATTAATTATATATAGTATTATTCATAAAAAAAGAATAATATTAATCTAAATTTATGAGTGATGTATTTAATGATCTAGTGGAGCGAACGTACTCTCACTTGCGCTTTAGCTCAAAATTATATGGTGGAGGATGGATCTAATTAGATGTATTAACCATGGTTAATTTCATGTGCAAGTGTCAATAAGTGGCTTGGATTAATATTATATTATATTTACTGTTTATTACTGTTAAAAAAAGTGATTAGATTGATGAGCTAAAATATTGCAGCCTTCAAACTGCAAAGGCAGATTGGATCAGCTGTGTGCGCCACAGAATCAATGGCTACAGATCAAGTAGTACCTAGTTGTCTTAAACTATTATTATTATTATTATTGATGGACGATTACAGTTTGTAAAAAGTGATTGAATTATTGCGTTGATGTTGGTAAAAATAAGCATCAAATGGGATTCAATTATTGCCTTGATGTTGGTAAAAATCAGCATCAAATGGGGAAAAGAAAAGAGACAACTATTTTATATAATATTATATTTTATCTGATTGATTTAACTTTTCCCTCCACTACACATAAAGTATGAATTATTGTCTTTAACTTCTTCTTCTTCTTCTAAAGACACAACATGCATTATTTTAAAAAACTCGAAAATAATGGACCTCTTTAACTATATAATATTATATTTTATCTGATTGATTCAATTTTTCCCTCTACCGCACATAAAGTATGAATTATTGTCTTTAACTTCTTCTTCTTCTTCTAAAGACACTAAAGACACAACATGCATTATTTTAAAAAACTGGAAAATAATGGACCTCTACCACTTGTCGATTGTTTTACACTATACTTTACAAAGAGTCGCATCAATTTGGACACATAATTCAATTATTATTTTTTACTGTTCATTTTTCTGTTTATTACTGTTAAAAACCACTTGTCGATTGTTTTACACTATACTTTACAAAGAGTCGCATCAATTTGGACACATAATTCAATTATTATTTTTTACTGTTTATTTTACTGTTAAAAAAAACACAAAAAACGGAATCATAATGTAATTTACTGTTTATTACTGTTAAAAAGAAAAACGGAAACGGAATTAGAAAATACTGTAGTAAGACTGTAGTAAGCGCATAGGCGCTTATTATAATAGAATAGATATGCATAGCTTGATTCCTAGTGGAGTGGAATTTTTGGAAGTCTTTCGTCAAAGTCATCCTACATGTTGATATGATACTTTGTTTCATGCTGTGTAAACACATTAATCTTGATCAGTTGAATTTTTTGGCATGTTTTTCGTTGGCTCTATATATTCAAGTGTTTAATATTATTACATAAGTGTAATTAACTGTTCAATTATAATTTTCAAACTGTTCGTTGGCTCTATATTTTTTAATATATTCGATCAATAATCACATCAGGGCTGGAAAAAAGGTGCAAAGTCAGATTTTTTATTCATAATTACTGCTCAATCTAGAATTATGAGAACAGACAAATTAATACCCGTGTCCAATTTTTCTATTGATAAAGAAGGTATGCGAAAAAAAATAAAAAGTCATTTTACTCATTATTTTTATATTATATGTATTTTTATTAAATGAAAAGAAATTTTCTGTTCGTCATTTATATACCATAAGAAAAAATAAAAAATATTATCTCTAATTTATAATATAAAAACGATGAATAAATTTTTTTTTTAAAAATAAATAGAAAAAGATGCGGGTACGTAATCCGCATGATTTTATTGGCACACGGCTCCTCTGCTAAAGCATGCATGCAAGTGGAATAGTTTGTTTGAAAGCATAGGCTGCGCCTATGTACGAAGAGTCACCTCTCACCAACCAAGTTTTCAAACCTAACACCATCATGAAGTTTGACTCCCTTCTTAAGAATATTCAAACGCACGTGTTTAATTATTATATATAGATATATATATATTGATTTATATATATGGTAGCATAATTCGATCTGTCTCTGTCCCCTCTCTACGACATCAAACCACAGTGCATAATTAATAAAGCCATTTTAGTTTAATGATTATAAGCTGAAAATGTGTTTTTTTTTATATATAAAAAACTTCATTACGACCTCAACACGTACGCCAGTTCGGTCGAAAATATATGAAAACAAACTTAAAAAATATTAAACACGTCCTTATAACCAACACGAAAAAGAAGAAATTAGCAACCACCAGGAAAAGATGAATAATATTCGCTCAAACTGTTTTTCTTATTTTATTAATATTGAGCACTGTAAAATGGTTCGCCCGATAAAATTTTCAAAATTATTGTCTGATGATCTTTGCTTTTTTAAAGAAGAAAACGGCCAAACAAACACCTCATATGATCTGTTATAAGCTAATAAAAAAAAAAAAAAAACGAAAGTTGGGCCAACCCATTTCTCTTTTCTTTTCTCCTTTTTATTGAATTATCGTTGTCATTACTCATGTAGGACCCTAAGGCTAAGCAAACACCAAAACCAAAAGAGCAATGCTGTTTAAAAGTCACTTAAAATACGTTACATTAATTAAAAATAATAAAATTAATGATGAGAATAACATTTCTGAAAATAGAAAGCAATTGCATGACTAAGCCCATGGGCCTACTTGAATAACAAGATCCGAGAATGAAGGGGTTTCATCAATTCGGGAGATTTCGGCGCTCATCTAGGCGTTACTAAAATTTTCCACCTTGACACCGCCTTATCAGTAGGGCGGATAACACGGGATGGTAACATATGTCGGGAAGTATGCTAAAATGATGATTATGCTAAAATGCTGATTGCCACCTACCAAGGGCCATAGAGGATTACCAAATTAATACAACAGCTCCAGTATAAATACAGACCAAGGTATGCACCTAAAAAATTTAAGCTAATGCACGAGCTAAGCGATATTCTATTGACTTAAAAGTATTAGAAATGTCACTCACAGTGTTTTGAATTTTGTACTGGCTGGTATGGTCGGTATTTCTCGTAATGGAATAGTGAATGGTATAGAAAATACATCTATTTCGTTTCAGGTCAAATATTAGTCGTACCGATATATTTCGTTCTATTCTGCCCAGTTTTCAATGTACTGATGGTATCGGTATTGGCCAAAAATAGAGAATTTTTGTAATTAATATAAAAATTCTAATTTTTCATAATTTTTACTCTACTTCTCATATTTAAAGATTATTTTCTTAATTTATAAATATTATTAAATTTTATAAATATATATTTTAATTTTTTAAGACTATTTTCCTTTACCGTTTGGAAAATTCAAAGACATGAGTGGTAGACCAAAGACTTCCTACAAGCACGAACTAATGATATACATATAGAGTTTTGTTAAGCATAAATAAAATCGCCTATTAATATATGTATTAATATTAATTTATTTATATTTAAAATTTAAATTAGTACTATTTTTAATAAAATTTATTTTTTAACTAATTATATTAAATTATTATATATATTAATACATATTTATACTTATAATTAAATTTTACCATATATATATATATGAGTTTAACTACGGATCAGCCACTGTAGCGCATCAGCCGTTGCACACCAACGTGTATATACTTTTTTTTTTTTGGGTCCTTTTCTCCTTCCTGCTGAAACTAGCATTTGAATTTTCAACCATCGACCATATTTCCATATTGAGCCCATTCCACTCCCGTGTCCCCCTCCCTCCCTTCCGTCGCCCAGCACCCTCGAGCGTCGCTGTCCCTATCGTTGCCCAGCACCGGCGACTTGACGGCGTGCCTCTGCCCATCGCCGTCCAGCCTTTTTTTTTCCCACAGTCCATTTCAAACAAGAGGGAGGAGTTCACAGGGACCACTTGTCGCCCAGCACTCGCGATGCCCTCCCTCCACCAGTGCTACAGCGTGACGCACCTCAAGTAGTCGCCGTTCCTCTCGTCGCCCAGCACCCGCGAGTCCAACCTCTGTTTTGCCTCCCATCTGCTCAGCAACAAGAGGTAACTCCACATTATTAAGTTCTTTAAACTGAGAGAGGTAAAGTTTGGGGCAGATTTTTTCTTTCGGATATGGGTATTGGGCTTAGGGCATGAAAATGTTAGTGAGTTGTAGAAAATGCTTTCTTGAAGTTAATGGTTGCTGGTGATGATCTTTGTTGGTTGATGGGTTAGCAAAGTATATCACTTTTATGCTTATATTCTCTTTTTTTTTTACATTTTCTTTCTCTGTCTCGCACTCTCTCGATCTCTTCAGCTGGTGAATGGATGGCTGTTTCTTGTAATGGTCTCATGTGTTTGATGGCTGTCTAAACTATAATTACGTAGCAAATATCCACGTTTCAGGGTTTTGAGTTTATAATAAAGATTAACCTGTCTTCAATTCTAATTGTGTACGGTTGTCAAAAAATTACACATTGATGCCTAACATTTTGCAAACGACTCTAGAGTTTAATGGGTGAGACAGAGGTTTTGAAAACAATTGTAGGAGTCCATCAAAACAAGGGAAATGGACCCTTGAAGGCATTTGATTCGGCATTTTCTGCATTTTTTGTTCAGCTCTCTCACATGCTTCAGAATTGTCTCAAGGTTGGTCATCTCAGTTGATCCTAAATTGTCTCAAGGAATTCCGTTTTGAATTCCTTGCTTCTGCAATGTTGCCATTTAGTAAAAGTCAATATTATTGTAGAGCAAGTTCTGATCTTTTGGTTTGCTTTCTACTCTTAGCACTAAGTCAATGAGAAACAAAGGTGGCTTTGAGGTGATAAAAAAAGCTACTGAAAAGTTGGGCGCACTCCACAAGGAGCACATTGCTGCCTATGGAGAAGGCAATGAGAGAGGAGATTGACAGGCCACCATGAGAATGCCAACATCAACACTCTCTCTTGGGTAAGTTCAACATTTATATATTTGTATCTACGTGTGTTTGCATGTAGTTTTTCTAACCATGTTTCCTTCCCATGATGCGAAAACCCAATAAAAAAGATTTAAGAATTGACAAAATTGCAATAAGGAAGGTTCCACTTGGAGCTGGAATGCACCACAAATTTCCTCATAGGACTGGAACACTACAGTACAAACTAGTTGTCTCTTCCCCAAATTTCTTCACACCTCCAATCTATTGAAACCATTTACCAGAAATGCTCCTATACTAACACAAATTACCTACTACCATTATTGATAAAAACAATCCATTCATCATAAACTATCCATTATCAAATAGTAACTATTGACTAACAAAGGACCCACAACATGCATGAACTACCTCATCCACCACATGCGTGGCCTGCTATAGAGATGATCCACATTTTCAAGGTTCTTGTTTGGATAATAATTATAAAGGTGTTTAATGATATGCACTTTCAAGTGGTCTGCATTGACCCAAAGAACAGTACTCCACTTGATTTGTTTATGAGCAGAAACGAACAGTACAACAATCTTGACTAATCTTAGTTTTACAGTTAATTCCTTGATTTCTAGAATTCTTTTGAATATTACTCGCAAAAAGGGGACATAAAAGTTTAAAAAAAAAAAAAGGTCAAGTCTCTCTTAGGCTTACACATTTTTATGGACTTTGAATTGAGGGTGCCAATGCCACAACAGTTTTAGATTATAGCTTTAACTTTTAAGTATTTTTTGTGAGATTTATATTGGTAAGGTCATGGGTGAATGTGAGATTTAGAAATGGACCATATTTACACCAGTGTCCCATTGAACTTTGGTAAACTTTCCCCTCCTTTTCATGTCCTTTTATTGTTTAGACCTGGTTCTAAACTTTCTTTAAAACATATTGATAAAGCATAGGTATCATGTGACAGTATTTATTTATTTATGGAGAGCTTTGTTTACAGTACTTGTGATTTTCCACATGTGATGTCACTCTCTCATAACGAATTATTTGAATGCACAGTTGTTAGTGAATTGTCTATGCTATATATTGCTAGAAATGAAGCCAGTATAGTGAATGACTTTGTGCATTATTGATTTACTCTTAGAAAATTAAAATATATAGAAGGTGGAAGGTGATATTAAAAGCGATACTCATATTTTTCCTCTTTTTCAATGGCATCGTGTCTCTTACATTTAGCATACATAAAAGAAAATAAGAGAAGAAATTGCAGGAGAAAATAACATCCTATGAAAAAGCAAATGTCGTGTGTAGGATGTTCTTCGTCATTGGAAATTGTTAATTTTTAGTCTGGTAGATTAAGGCTGAAGCCAGCATTTAGAAAGCTTTGATGCTTCTTAAGTTTTCACATTCTCAAAAGTTCGTTGTTCTTTCTCCATAACACACGAATGGCATAATCAACAAATTTCTAGGAATATTCAGGTTACTTCTTCCAGACTATTCCTTGAACATCTCTCAATTAATTAGTTGAAGCTCTGAAAACTAGAATGATTTTTGTTCCTGATTGTTCTACCCATCCATGACGGGTCACTTAGTGATGTCATTATATTATAGAACTATATATACTAACATCCTCCTTATTTTCTTGTAGAAAAGTCATAAACAAATTCTGGATGTGCTTAGTTTGTGTATGGCATTCCCATTTCACATCTCAGAGTTGAGAGGATGGTTCATCATCAACACAGTAAATTTGTTTTATACAAAAGAGTCTTGAGAGATGAGAAGGTTGATGTCGGCCAAGTAGTTGATAAAATGTGTCTATTTATTAGTTGTAAAGAAATAGACAGTTGTTGTGAGACCTCAATTACTTGTAAAAAAATAATCACTCTATTTATTAGTTTATGAAATGTCTCTAAATCCTCTCTGTACAAGTGTTCGTGATGCTGCTGTTCATTGATTATGGTCAGATGGACAAAAAGGAAGAACTAGGAAAAAAAAAATAGATCAAGCCAACACTCAGGTGGCTATGAAGAAAAAAAAATTGTGGATCTCCCATTGTGTCGGCCTTAAACCAACTAGTTGCCATGTAGAAAGAAAAAATGAATCTCAAGTGGATAAATCTAGATTGATGAGTACAAACATTGGGTTCAAAATCTCTATATTAAACATGAAAGAAGTTACAAGTGAGATTTATTATCCGGTCAGGCTGTGCAAAAGTAGATCAAGCCGACACCCCAAATTCCCATAACCACAGCATTCAGGTGATAAAAGCAAAAGAAGAACATGAAATTGTGATACCACCACTGCACAAAAGCAAACCACCAGACTCGATTTTGTTTTTTAACTTGACCCTATCACATAACAAGCTTTGTTCTGAGGCTTGCAGATTTTATTCATCCGTGTCGTAACTGTTTGATCTTGCAATCTTCAAGTCAAAGTTATGTTTCTCAAAATTTCTGATGTACCTTCAAATGTCTTGTTGAAGCTCAACAGCTAAATTGGTAGTTGCAATATCAGTAGAGCATTATTCCTACGGATAGCCTGAACTTAAAAGAAAAAACAAGCAAGTTATAAGCAATTGTGGTTGCATGTTAAAATCAAACAAGCACAAGATGTTTACATAATTGACTGCACCAACACTAGCCATGTAGGCATTGTCATAAGTAACCAATATTAAGAGTAGGAGCAAAGCTAGAAATCCAAATTCAAAGATACTACAATATATATGGAGCGTCGCGCCTATGTGGGTATGAATACAATGATATATATAAAGACAATCAGCAAGATATCTCAAGTTCAAACACAAAGAAAGAAGTGGCTATTGCTTAATGTCAGAGTCCACAATTTCCTCTTCCTCTTCTACAAGCAGCTGTAGCTACCGCACTCACATTTTACGATTGCCCCATAAATTGGTAAATTGAAGCCGTGAATGTATTCTTGACACAACCCATAAATTGGTGGATATCGTTCCCACAAATGTATCAGCTCATAAATTGGTGATTATTATTCCCTTACAAATGTATCAGCTCAGTTATCACGATTCTCTCCAAAAGAACTAAACATATGCCGGGATTTCAGAGTGAGACGCTGAATGTAGATTAAGCACTTCTCTTCTTAGTCTGAGTTCGCTAATTTTTTTTTATCGAAAAAACTATTTGACTGAACATCTGAACATGGAAACACATACATAAAATGTGCAGCTTCTGCAAATGTCTCTGGGATATTTTTTACATCTTTTTCCTTCTTCGCATTTCCACATAGATTTTTTCCACAAATTATTATCCTTGTGAGCATGAATAGGCAAGATAACTTTCTGGTAATCTGAAAATACAGCATCCTATTATTTAACTAGTTTGTTGTTGATTATGCTCATTGAATGGAATCAAATACAATCAAGTGCCATTAATACCTAGAGAACCCAGTATATATGAGAAAGGGAAGGTCAAAATTCCCATCATATCTTGCGTAAATTATGTTAAATACAGGTGTTTTGACAATAATTTTGTTAGTGATAACACTAATATTTACTACTTATTTTATCATAATCATAGCCGAAATGACTTACAATTTCAAGGTCATTTTGGATTTCAGAGATAGCACGCCTCACTTCAGCATGGACAGTTTCATATATGCCACCACCAGAAGAATGAGAGACCTCCAGCACTTGTCACAAACACAGACTCCTAAATTTCTCAAGTTCAATCCTTACTTCTTTTTCCAAACACAACTACAAGGAACATGGCTAAATTTCTCCTCTAGCATGGTTTCATTTACGAAGTAGATTTCTGCACTGTCGACAAATCAGAAAATGTTGAATTGCACAATTTTAAATTGAATAATCTTTGGATGAAAATGTTACTGTAACTTGGGCCCAGGCTTGGACTGGGAGATGGATTCTCTTCCGTAGATCTAGATGCATACCCCTTGAACTCGAACAATATTCAGTGTTTGCCCTAGAATAAAAAAGAAACAAAGATATGGAGTAAAGAGGGAGAGAGGAGCACGGGAGCTAATCTCATATGCATGGCTTTGCCCTAGAATCACATAGAAACAAGAGAGGGGAGTAACGACTTACAATTTCAGAACAACGATGATTTGTGCACGCTGAGATGATTGCACAAGCAGCTCGATCAGCGGAGGAGATGAAAAAGGGAAGAGCGGAGGTGTCGAGCTTCACAGAGTATATGGGGTTGCTTGGCTTCACAAAGGAAAGGGAAAAAGGGAGGAGACGAGGGCTTGAGCTTCACAACACAGATGGGGTCAAGTTTCAGAGAGGAGATGTGGTTGCTTGGCTTCACAGAGGAGAGGGAAAAAGGGAGACGAGGGCTTGAGCTTTACTGGAGAGATTGGGTTGCTTGGCTTCACAGAGAAGAGTGGTGATGGGCTGCACGAGAGAGGAGTTTGGGACAGAGCCGGTTCATTTCTCAGTGAACCCGGTCTGACACGTCAGGTGTGCTTTGGTTGATCCCAAACAGTGGCTGATGCCAAGAGTTTTTCTATATATATATATATATACCACGTGGATCCATTGTTAGGAATTACAAGGCTAGCTGTTGCTTTTTCTAGCTTGTCCCGTCAAAGAGAGAAGTCACGTATTTGTTATTTCAGTACGTCTCCGACCACCAACTCGCTTTTCTAATTAAGTTATAATTGTTATGAAATTAATGAAAAGGGAGAGAGCGAAAGATAAAGAGAGAGAAGGAAAGAGAGGGAGATTTTGAACATGAGAGAAAAGTGTTTTAGAAATCTATATTGAAAACCTTGAAGGATACCCATATATATAGGAGTATAAAGGAGATCTTGACCGTCATAATTGACGATTAAGAATGGTCAATTATGACGACTACGGGCAGTCAAAATTGATAACTACGGGCCGTTATAATTGACGACTAAGGACGGTCAATTATGCTGGCTATTATGATGGCTAAATGTGGTCATACAAGTTGGTTTATAACACTCCCCCTTTGGATGACCACATGTACAGAATATGCCTCGTTAAAACCTTGCTAAGAAAAAACCCTGTGGGAAAAAAAACAATGCCGAAGGAAAAAGAGTACAGTATTCATGTGTACCGCCGAGCGCTTTAGGATTGCCTCATTAAAACCTTACAAAGGAAAACCCAATGGGAAAAAACCTTAGCGAAGGAAAAAGAGTATAATCAGTACTAGTCTTCAAAACATTTACTCCCCCTAAAAAGTGAATTATGATAGGTTTTGAAGTTTTCGCATTCCAATATTCTGCACAATCTTCTTAAATGTTGCAGTTGGTAATGCCTTAGTAAATAAATCTGCCAAATTATCACTTGATCGTATCTGCTTGACATCAATTTCACATTTCTTCTCATGAAATGCAATGATCTCTTTGTGTGAATATGAAAGATTACTTGCATCCGCATATCCAACTAATTATGGACTTGATCCATGTTGATAAAATAATTTCATATCAATTGTACCTTGGAGGTAGCGAATGACATGTTTAATACCATTCCAATGTCTTCGAGTTGATGCAGAACTTTATCTTGCAAGTAAATTAACTGAAAATGCAATATCGGATCGAGTGCAATTTTCAAGATACATCAGGGCTTTAATTGCACTGAGATAAGGTACTTTAAGACCAAGAATTTCTTCATCATCTTCACAAGGACGAAATGAGTCTTTTTGCATATCAAATGATCGAACAACCATTGGAGTACTCAGGGGATGAACTTTGTCTATATAAAAGTTTTTCAAGACTTTATAGTGAAAGGTCTTTAGTTGATGCGTCTCAATATTGTGTACCAACTCTTTAAATGATGCAGTTGGTAATGTTTTGGTAAACAAATTCACCATATTGATTCAAGATCGTTTTAACATTAAATTCACTACTCTTCTGGAGTTGTGCTCTTCTGGAGTTCTTGTAAATAACATAGTTAGTGGAGAAGTCATCAAAATTAAGCTGTCAACCTCCATATTCAACAAAAAGCTGTGGCCACCTTTTTAGACCAGACAAGCACCGCATGATTTTATAGCTTTTCTGGAGCTGTCAGGCATCGCAGGGCTATGATCCTACATCTCTTGTTCCTTGTAGAGAGATGCTTCACAAGAGACGCTGTGAAGCAATAGAGATGCTTTGTCATTCCTTTTACTTTCATGAGGATGTTGCTCTTATGATAGGAACATAGATTCATTTTTTTGGAAGGATTTATTCTGATGTCGTTTCAGAATCAAGATTTCTTAGTACTTAATATTTTGCCTCTAATATGATCATGTCTCGGATGTTATTAGCTAAACTGAATGAGGTCAACCAACTCAATAATTAAATATCTTAATTGTGTTAGAAACTCTCTACGAAGAGTCGTAAGATCAAGAAACTGAAGGAGGAGAATAAGGAGCTAAAACAGTATGCCCGTAATCTTCAGGATCAACAGCAACGGATATTTGAAGAAGTCTAAATACTTAGAGAATAATGACAAGCTGCATTTAATCTTGCCATGGATATCTAAAAAAAAGTCCAACTTCAAATAGAGTACGGGCAAGCTGCTTTTAATTTCACGGCCTAGTAAATAACTGTAGGATATCTGTGTTTAGCATATCCTCAATCAATATATATAATTTTGTCTTTCTTTCATAATTTTTTCTATAAAAGAAACATTCAACTCATCTTCATTCGCATTCCATCTTCTATAATTAATCTGCATTCTTATTCTGCAATCTTTTTCTGCATTCTTACTCTGCAATGGCCCAGCAATCTTCTCGTAACCAATATATGAGATATTCTACACCTTGTTCACCAGTTGTTTCTACTTCTACCGTAGTTGCTATAGTGCAATACAATAATGATCTGACTAATAAGTCAAATGTTGAAGCTATCTATGAGCTTGTGAGTCTCGGTACCCGATATTCATCAACCATTGTCACATTTTTTCAGCGACTACAATCCGAAACTTATGATGTTGACAAACTCAATGAGAAAATTTCTATCCTTCAGCGACTTCTTCTAGAGTCCAACATGAAGATAGGAGCAATAAATCAAGAGAATATGAATTTAAAATCCTTGCTTAACTCTTCTTTTCGATTGCCTACTCCTTTAGACATAGATGCCATACAAATTTTTAAAGAGTAAGATCGTTTAAAGAATGAGGCGATGAGCCTCAAATTTCTATAATTTTGTTTCGAGATAATAAAATAATATTTCACAAATATTCATATTGTGTTTCTATCTTATGGTAGATATTATGTGTGCTCCATTTTATTTCTCTTTTAATAATACATATTTTTTACAAAACCGTAATATGAATCTGAAATACTATTTGCATTTAAGATAAGGTATTTCAGAACTAATAATTTTATCAATCTCCCCCTCGAAGCCGAAAGGATTTCTAATTTATATTTCAAATATGTGCAGTTTTCATGAGCTCTTCTGGAATCTCAATGACATTTAAATCATCTATACAAACTGCAATAAAATCTAATCTAGATATTAAAAATATATGGAAAATAGCTTGTTCCATATGTGTTTGGATTGTTTTAGATCATATAAGGATTTTTAAAACTTGATAGAATAAGTATTTCAGGACTATATGCTTCATGCATTTCATATCTAGTGATCCATATAAATATGCAGTTAATCATGCATATCCAAACTCTCGGTAACTATCAAGCTAATAAAAACCTCAATATAATTTTATCAACTTCAAAAGCATATCAATATTATTTCTGCGGGAAACATACTCGTGATTTATTTATCACATTTTCATTTCCTTTGTACAAATACCCACTGATATTCAACAAGCATCACCTCTTAGGTGTTTGGACTACAAGTCTATATATATATATATATATATATCACATTTTACTAGTGATATCAATTCTACAGGAATTGTTTCTTTCTATTTTGACCAATATTTTTACATCTGTATTCTTCGACGGTTCTTGGTTTACTTTCTTCATTACTTCTGGTAATGTCAAGTGCCATCTTATATAAAAATACGTTGTCCATAACGATTTTATTTCTATACAAAATTTCTCCAATACTCATGAAATGTATCGAGATTTCGTTATTTTCAGGTATTTGTCCCACTTCAAAAGAAGACATTTCATGAAAAACCTCTTCAGGAGGTACTCTTCAGGAGGAATATATTCTTCAGGAGTTTTTATTATGAGAGAATTTTGTACATAAAGTTTGGATGAACCTTATTGCTTGTTTTGTGGGTATGGCTTCTTTAGGAGCACCGATTTCTTTTCTTTGTACTTTTCTCTTTCGGGATGCTTTATCTTTTGTATCAATAGGTCTCCCACGCTTTTAGACATGTCTTATGTTCATTAGACTGCTAAATTTCTTAATTGTCCTACGAGAACTTCAATTCTTGTTAGGATTTTAGCAGCCAGAATATGAGACATTTTTATCTTATTGCATCCATAAATTAATTATCATATAAACTTCTAGTTCACCTATGATAATCAAGATAATGTCGAATTATTTCATTTTATTTGTTTCAAGCAAATTTTTTTTTTCTACTCATGGTGGGAAGACTTTATAGTAAAATAATCTTCTGGTTCTTTTATAGACGTCTATATGAAAATTATTTAACTTATTGTAATTGGTTTCGGATGATCAAGATAATCATGAAAAACATACAAATATTTTGAATTATATCACTTTTAATGCATCATAATATTTGATTCAATAGTTGTATAATATCATCTCAAAGAGAAATCTGATAGTTTTTCCAATACGAGCTTTTGTCCCGAAATCATAGAAGTACTATAAAGATATTCATCACCACGTCCAATCTATTGGTTTCTTTGAAAAAATGCATCATTCTCTTCTGAGAATGATATAAATCCAATATCATTCACTTTAGGGAATGATGTGGAACTAGTAAGACGTGACTAATGATTTCTTAACAAAATCTCATTATTTTGCTTAGTCATTAGAAGACCAGATATAAATTTAGAATATAATGTGAACTTTTACACTCGATATTGCTACTTCAGGAGCACATTCGAGGTGTTCATTTTAAACATATATTCTTTAGTGAATTTTCTCTACACAATTTCAATATACAACTTCAGGTGCATTAATCATAATGAGATTTTGATATACGTATCACTCATTTAAACTATCTCACAGAATCAATAGATCATTTATTATGAGATACTCAATAAAATTATTAGTTTAGAGCAATCCTTCATGGATGCTCAATTTATATTCCAAGATGAATCTTATTATCAATAATTCATAACAAGTATAAAAAAATAAACAGAACTTATATATAAACTATGTGAATAAACATAAAATTTTATCAAGTAATAATAAGGAATATAATCTTTAATACTCACCTTGGGAATTGCAAATAATATATTGAAAAACTTACTTGAATGAGAGGACCACTAGCTTCAGAATCAACAGAACCTTGTGCTGATAACGTGTTATGAAACTAATGAAAAGAGAGAGAGCGAAAGACAAAGAGAGAGAAGGAAAGGGAGAGAGATCTTGAACATGAGAGAGAAGTGTTTTAGAAATCCATGTTGAAAACCTTGAAGGATACCCATATATATAGAAGTAAAAAGAAGGTTTTGGCCGTTATAATTGACGGCTAAGGACGGTCAATTATGACGACTACGGACAATCAAAATTGACAACTACAGGCCGTCATAATTGACGGCTACGGACGGTCAATTATGACGGCTATTATGACGGTTAAATGTGGTCATACAAGTCGGTTTATAATAATAATTTTATTTGTAGACTTATGCGTTGTCAATTTGGTCATTCTCAATTTTAAGGCCATCGTTGATTATAAAACCTCTATTTTTATATTAGAATAAAATAATTTTGTTTATCATTTCTACATATTATATATTAGATTTATTTGAATTTTTTTTATAACAAATATATAATATATGAATGATAAATAAAACAACCTAATTAATTTAATAAGAATAAAATAAAATAAAATATTAAAAAAATTAATATTAAAATATATAAAATATGTAATATAGGATTAAAATATGTAAAGTATGTAAAATAATAACAAAATGCTACCCAACATTAATTTGTTTTTGAAGAAATATTTTATTACATAAAAATTTTATGAAGAATTATTCATCAATTAGCAAGAGAAAAAAAGAGACTATAGGCTATTTGTCATAAGATTTTTACATGGACTAAGTTTTGAAAGCCCATTCTCAAACTGCCACGATTTCACCCCCCCTTCCCACTTTATCCCTCTTTCTCTCTCATTTTTTGAATTTTTCATTCTAATTGATTTGTTCTATTCCCATTTTTACATTTTTATCCCTGTTTGATTGATTGTGGTGATTTTTGGTTTGGGTCTTTTCAATTTCATCTGAATCTAAAAGAGTATAGTCTCAGTTCTTCTCTTTCTCTTTCCTAATTTTTAGGGGGGTTTTTCCCCTAGGCCCAAGGGGCCGAGCCCAATACCCAGAGGCCTAAACCTATCAAGTCACTTGGTAGCTCGTTCGAGGACTCGCGACTCATATAAGTTGGGTTCAAGGCTTCGAGTCAGAGGACATACTGGTATTCTGGGAGAGCTGGAAAGCTGCCCCGACAAAAGGAGAAGAAGGACACGCTGTATTAAATGGGTATGGCAAAAGGTATTTCAGGAGGACATCCCTTCTCCCCTAGCCACAGGGTATGGCTTCCTGGCCCTTAAAGCCATGTATAAAATGAAACCTTGAGATATCAAATAGGGGTTGGACCCTATGCACTTACTCCATTCACTAAATTTTCTACTTTCCTGCATAATCTTTATGAACATTACTGACTTAGGTATCGGAGGCTTCCTTGGCCACCCAATGGTCACCTCTTACCGACCTCTTCTCTATCTTAGCAAACCTCTAAGACCAAAGACCCAAACTTCTGAGAGTCCTGCCCATTAGCGTACAAAACATGACATCAACAGTGGCGCAGTTTGTGAAATCCTAGAAAACTTTATGTGTCCTTTGTATGCCTATGAGAACCCATTCTCAGATAGTTCGGGACCAAGAAGAAGTAACATCAACAAACATGGTAGCCAGAATAGCAGCAATGGAGCAACTCATAGAGAAGTTGACTAACGAGAAGGGTGTCTTCCGTGAGGAAATTAAGACCCTCAAAGATAGCATCCAAGAACCAGTGCATGACGAAGAACCCACGCTAGTGAACACCATGGGTTTGGACATGTGGAGGGAGATAACAATGAACAAGAAGAAAGGAAGAATGTGCAGGACGAACTGCGTAACCTCGAAGGGAAATATGAGGAGATGTTGAAGAAGATAGGTAGCTTGTCATCAGTGGACTGGCTACTTGTCAGCACGAGCTTACTATATAGCGCACAAGTGATGGCAGTTCCGCTACCATCGAAGTTTCAGGTCCCCCTATGGAAATGTATGACTGGACTCAAGACCTGGTTGAGAATTTTGAAACTTTCAAGATGCATATGACCTGGCATGGTTTCTCCAAGAAGGTGGCTTACAAGACCTTCTTGTTAACCTTAAGAGGACTGGCAGGTGCATGGTTCAGTTCCTTGGCACCCAGCTTCGTAGAAAATTCTGTGGAGCTATCCTGCTTGTTCCTCACGCACTTCATGGCTAGCAGGAAGAGGAGGCGCCCTGCGGGGGATTCCTTTTCACCATCATGCAGAGAGAGGATGAGAGCCTATCTGACTAGGTTCAACAAATAGCACAAGGATGAGAAGACTACCCTGGCGGTGCTCCTAGGGGGAGTATGGCTCCAGTCTGCATTCATGGCAAAGCTAGCCAAAAGAACCCCTACGACCTTATGGGAGTTTATGGACCAAGCAGATAACTTCATCAATGCCAAGGACACATTCTGCATCCTAACGGAACCAAGGAGAAAGGAACTGGAGCGGGTAGACAAAAAGGGAAAGGACCCTCCCACAAAAAGGCAGAAATGAAGCCACGTGAGGGGAGGAAAAAGGAGCCTTCATTGAGGAATGTGGCAAACCAGCAAGATCGATCGACGTTTTCCATCTAGAGGGATTAGCGCTAGCCCGCTCAAGAGGATGACCAGATGATGTGCCACTACTGCACCTACTACCAGTCAACCACCCATAACACGGGTGAGTGCCGTTCACAGCAAGAAAGGATAAATAGGGTAGACCGAATAGCGCTGAGGTACCCCTATTACGACGAGAGGAGCATGTATGGAGGAGACGGTCCAGAGAAAAGAGTCTCGATAGGGGCTATAGTCAAAGGAGAGTGGAAAGCCCGCAAAGAAAAGAAGTCGAGCAAGAACCTCCACACGGTCCCCCTAGCAGCCGCATCGAGAGATACCCTTGATGGGAAAAATCAGAACTATAGCAAGGAGCTTTGCCAGTGAAGGAGCAATCTCCTCCTGGAGGAAGGCACACACAAGGGAGTCTTATGATTGAGCTGAGATATTGCATATCTTAACTATTTAAAACCAATGTATTTTAAATTCCTCATGACATTATTATTGGTTTTAGATGAAAAAATAGTTAATAAGCATAAATTCGAGTTGTGATTTTTAATTGATTAATATCATGTTTATGCTTAATTTTATAACTATGATTTAATTAGACAATATTTCTTCACACATATAATATATTTATAATAATCTACTTTTCTTTTCAATTTATTTCGAGGGTTATTTTCTTATTTTTAGTTTAAATAAAATTCACTTTGGATCCCACCAAAAGTGCATACTAATTGAGAGGAATGAAGAGAAGGAAGGAAATGGTTTTCGGTGGACAAACACCTGCAATATCAAAGTCTAAGAAGGAGTTTGGCAGCACGCTATCTATATATATATGTGTGTGTGTGGCTGGTGAGCAAAGGAATAAAGGGAGAGTTGGTGGTGTTTGACTTGAGTAGAGTTGGTGAGGAATTTCGGTGCTGAAAATGAAGACCTTGGAGCCGTGCTTAATTTGGATTGCTTGATCTTCACAAAGTCTTGAAAAGAAAGAGTATCAGCTGGGATTAATTTGTGAAAGAAATGAGTAGAAATAGATGTGCTGGAGTAATCTAATTGGTTGGAGTGAAGAAAGAAGTGAAGTAGGTGCTTGATTGAGAAAAAGAGTGTGTCGGCTGGAACTAAAACTCAACAAATGCACATGCATGCAGAAAAATGATGCAGAAACTGACTTGGACAGCAACTCACTCACGGCACAAGCAGCAGCTCAGCACACAACTCACACATGCATCACTTGGGCCCACGGACAGCACCTGCATAAAGTCACACACATGCAGTAGCAGCTCACAATCCACCGAAAGCATGCAGAAAAGTTAGACTCACACACACATGCAGAAGAAACAGCTGCAGAAAAAAAACACATGCAGCTCAACACAACAATCTCACGGCACCTCAAACAGCACACTTGCAGCAGAAAGTATCCCACGGCAGCACCAACTTGCACCTGCAGAAAAATACACAAACACATGCAGAAAAGTCAAGCAAAGCAGCAAAAAATCAACCAGCACATGGAGCACAAAACATGGACAGCAGCAGAAAAAACTGCAGCAGAAAAAAAATAGCAGCAAAAAAAACCATATGCAGTAGCTTTCTTTATTTTCCTTTTCGGGTACAAGCCATTGAGTCGGCAATTTCAGTTTCTATTTTATTTTTCATTTTTACTGAATCATTCGGCAGCTTCAGCTTTTATTTTCATTCTAGTTTTCTTTGGTTCCAAACCTTGTTAAATACGGCGAGTTATTTTATTTTTTTTACATTGTTGTTCTTATTTGGTTCATGTTTGATTTTTAAGTTGGATACAATTTTTTTTTTATTCTTACTGTTCTTATTCTCTGTTTACATTTCCTTGTTCCGTTCAGCATTTTAATTGCTTTTTAGTTCAGCGTTTCTTTTCTTTCGAATACTTTTCTCTTTTATTTTCTTTGGAGTAGAGCATCTTTATTTATTTATTATCTCTCTTTCATTTTATGTTCTTGTGCTATTTTTGTGTATTTTATTTTTGTTATAAATAATGTTTATTTAATTTTCATAACTTTGTGTTGAATCTTTAATTTGGGGTTTTATTTTCAATATTCAGTGCATGTTTTGTCATTTACTTTCTAATCTAGTTTAAATTCTTAATTTAGTTTTATTAATTTCTGAATTTAATCTATTAGTCATTTACATTCCAATCCGACAATCAAAAAA